>CAUYTI010089535.1:0-14708 GCA_963575145.1 Galago senegalensis | reverse complement strand
AGAGTGCTGTGGCATCACAGCTCACAGCAACCTTCAACTCCTGGGCTCAAGCGAGTCTCCTGCCTCAGCCTCCCAAGTAGCTGAGACCACAGGCACCCACCACAGTGCCCAGCTATTTTTTGGTTACAGCCGTCATTATTGTTTTTGGTGGGCGGGGGCTGGATTCGAACCCACCACCTTAGGTGTATGTGGCTGGCGCCTTAGCCACTTGAGCCACAGGCGCCAAGCCATCCTTCAGATTTTCTATACTGAAGGTAGAAGTGAGGAGAAAGTTACAAAAATATATAAATAGCCATAGGAGTCTTCAGCACTTCCCTCTGCAATTTTGGGGAGTATTGAGCTTCCAGGGGACAATTACAGGACTCAAGAACTGCCTTGGGGCAGCACCTGTGGCTCAGGGGAGTGGGGCACTGGTCCCATATGCCAGAGGTGGCGGGCTCAAACCCAGCCTCGGCCAAAAACTGCAAAAAAAAAAAAAAAAAAAAAAAAGAACTACCTTAGATAATAAATAGCATATCAGAGCTTCTTCTAGTCCTGCTCATTATCCTCACTTAGACCTCTTTTCTTGCTCTGAAACCTAAGGATACCCTTCTTACAGGAAAAGCCCCATTGGCCCATCTCTACAAATCACAGACCAGAATCATTCTTGGATTTCTCACTGGAGATGCCTGTACATAACCAGAATCTGTATCTCAACAGAAAGCTTAATGTTATGGCTGCAAATTCCTCAGACAAAGATGGAATCAATCAAGCATTCAGGTCACCTGATGCAAGCTGGGACGATGTCAGACAGAAACACTTCTGGGAATCTTAGTACTCAAACTTGATTCATGCAAATGTCTCCTGAGGCAGTAAAGTGTGCAATGAGAAATATGAAGATGTGTGATTCTTTGTTGTCAGTTCTTGAGGACCTTCTAGAGTTGGAAGGGCCACGTCCTACAAGGTCAACCGGTCCAGTTACCAATTTTTGAGAAGTTTTAGGTTTTACATTTAGGTGTACAATTGATTTTGAGTTAATTTTTGTGTATGATGAAAAACACATGGATCAAAATCCTTACCTCCCTCCCTCCCTACCTTATGTAAGAATAATGAATCGTTTCAACACCTGGTATAGAAACTCAATTGCTTTTGAAATTTTTTCAAAAATCAGTTGTCCACATATGTGTGGATCTATTTCTGAACTGTATTCCTTTTCTTTAAACTTTATACCGAGACTACATTTCTTATGATTTATATTATATTTATATTAAGTGGAGTCTTTTGGGGGGAGAAAGTTTATGTCTAATTGTATCAAGATATGATTGATTGATTAAATCTTTTTTTTTATTTTGATACAGAGCCTCAAGCTGTCCTCCTGGGTAAAGTGCCCTGGCATCACAACTCACAGCAACCTCCAACTCCTGGGCTCAAGCGAGTCTCCTGCCTCCTGCTCCCAAGTAGCTGGGACCACAAGCACCAGCCACAACACCTAGCTAATTTTTTTGGTTGCAGCCATCATTGTTGTTTGGTGGCCTGGGCTGGATTTGAACCTGCCACCTTAGGTGTATATGGCTGGTGCCTTAGCTACTTGAGCCACAGGAGTGGAGCCAATTTATTAAGTCTTGACATCAGGTTTTGGTTAGTCTAGGCTCTTTCTTTTTATATAAATTTTAGAGTCACCTCATCAATTTCAACAATAAGACTACTAGAATATTTTACTGGGATTGCATTGAATCTATAGGCCAATTTGGAGAGAAATGACTTGTTAATACTATTAAATCTTCCGTCTTGTGAGCACAATATATCTCTCCATTTACTTCGGTCTTCTTTAAGTTCCTCTGCAATATTCTGTAGTTTTTTCATATTTTTTATCATATTTAGCCCTAAATATTTCATAGCTTACAATGCTATTATAAATGGCATTTTTATTCTAACTTCTAATTAATTATTGCTAGCACATAGAAATACAATTTACTTTTGTATTTTTTCTTCTTTTTTCAATTGATATATCATAGTTATACATATTCTGGGGGTATATATGATATTTTGATACATGTATACAATGTAAATTAATCAAATCAGGGCAATTGGGATATCCATCACCCCAAACATTTTTCTTTGTGTTTGGAACATTACAAAGTTATTCTTCGTTTCAGCACCTGTGGGTCAAGTGGCTAAGGCGCCAGACACATACACCTAAGGTGGCGGGTTCGAATCCCCAGCCTAGGCCGGCCAAACAACAATGATGGCTGCAACCAAAAAATGGGCAGGCATTGTGGCGTGTGCCTGTGGTCCCAGCTACTTGGGAGGCTGAGGCAGGAGACTCACTTGAGCCCAGGAGTTGGAGGTTGCTGTGAGCTGTGATGCCATGGCACTCTACCAGGAGGCTAGCTTGAGGCTCCGTCTAAAAAAAAAAAAAAAAAAATAGTATTTGTACCATAGCCATCAACACTATTAAGTTCATATTGTCCATTTACAAGACAATCACCTAAAATGGTGGGACATATCAAGGAATCCCACTTTTTTTTGTAATGTCATGACTTTGCTTCTTGAGAGTACATATAGTGTCATTAGTGGTATTTCACATGGGGGCCTATGCTGTTATTATTAGAAGTTTATACTACTGCCCTAAACACAATAAAAACAGGTGAGAATGGAAAGAGGTCACTTTTTCCTTCGAAGTGCAATTTATTAGAGAGACAAACTTCCTCATTCGGAGATGGTTTGGCATCACATGGGATCTTAAGCAGTTATTTGCAACCCCTGTGCTCACAGCAAATAGCAACAGGAGGTAGCTATGAAGTTAATACAGTAATATACTATGTACCACAAGTAGTTTTATGCAATTATGATTTTATACTGCATATTTATGTTTACATTTCCACCGACTGCAAATGGTACCATGTATGGTCTACGTTTATGTATATGTTTTGATAAATCTAACTTTTTCTTTTTAGAAACAAGGTCTCTGTCACTGACGCTGGAGTGCAGTGGCATGATCACAGCTCACTGTAGTCTTGAACCTAGGCTCAAGTGGTCCTCCTGCCTCAGCTTCCCATATAGCTGGGACAGCAGGCATGTGTCACCACGCCCAGTTAAATTTTTTTGTATGTTGCCCAGGCAGGTCTCTAACTACTGGCCTCAAGTGATCCACTCACCTCAGCCTCCCAAAGTTCTAGGATTACAGGCAAGAGCCACCACACCTGGCCAAATTTAACATTTTATAATAGATTTCTGTGTATTTTATAGTAGTAAATTATAAACTAGACTAGTATCTACATTACATTTTATGCATTCCTAACATATCTAAGTTTTTCTTAATTTTTTGAATGTTTCTAGGCTATGTGATTTGCAAAATTTTTTTAATTGTTGCAAATCTCCTAAAATGTTTTCAGTACTACATATATTGGAAAAAAATCTGTTCATCAATGGCCCTGCACTACTCAAATCCATGCTGTTCAAAGGTTAACTGTATTAGTTTCCTATTGCTTTCATAGCAAATTACCACAACCTTAGTGGCTTAAAGCCTTCTGATTTCCAGAAGGCCAAAATGGGTATCACTGGGGTAAATTAAAGGAGTGAGCAGAACTGTTTTCCTCCTAAAGTCTTTAAGGAAGAAGCTGTTCCCTTGACTTTTCCAATTTCTAGAATCTGCCTAAACTCTCTGGCTTGGGTCCTTCCCCCTTTTTCAAAACCAGCAGTTGAGCATCTTCAAATCTCTCTCTGACTTTGACTCCTGCCTCCCTCTTCCCCTTATAAGCACCCTACTGTGATTGTGATTACATTGGGTCCACCTGAGTAATCCAAGACAATTGCTCCATCTTAGGATACTTAATCACATCTGCAAAGTCCCTTTTTGCCATGCAAGGTAACACAGTCACAGGATACAGGAATAGGGATGTAGACCTCTTTGGGGAGCCATTATTCTACCTCCAACAATTATTATTAGATCTAGGGGTGGAAGATAATGAAAGGCTTGAACTTAGATAACAGATAAGATGAAGTTAAAAGATGGAATGGTATTTACAGATCTTTAAAATAATAATGAGTGGAGTCAGAGAGATCTAGGTTCAAATCCTAGCTCTTCTATTTATGAGCTGGGTAATCTTGACAAATTATTTAATGTGTCTGACCCTCAGTTTTCTCACCTAAAAATGGGGGTAAAAATTTCTTTTGTTTACATGGCTATGATGGTTAAATGATACAGATGGATGTAGACACAGACATAGACATAAATACAGATATATAGAGACGCATTAGCATGGGAAACTGAGGCTCACAAAATTAAGTAGTTTGGACAACTCTGTCCAACTTAATATCCAGGAACTTCTTAATATCTAGGATACTTCCTTAGAATTAAGATCAGTGTCTGGGCCTAATTCAGAGAGACATCTTTTAATTTGATAGAAAAATGAGATTCTACATCCAGGTTACAGTGCTAAATGCCAGAAACTTAAAGAAGCATTAGCCCTCATGGGGTGATCTAGTGGTGGAGATCAAACAAATAGACAAAACACAAATCCATGTGTCAAATAAATAAGTATAAAATGTGATAGGCTAGGGCAGCACCTGTGGCTCAGTGAGTAGGGCACCAGTCCCAGACACTGAGCATGGCGGGTTCAAACTCAGCCCCAGCCAAACTGCAACAACAATAACAAAAAAACATGATATGCTAAATGAATGGTACAGCTAACACATGTAATAGGGGAAGCATTAGCAATGCAAGTCATTAATCTTGTTTCATAACAAAAAACTTCCTAGTGGGGACGGAGTTTAGAGGAAAGGGTCATATATTTCAGCAGGAAGCTGGGAGGTGATCAAACCAAAGTGGGAATGTTCTTTGCCAAGTAGTAGGGGCAGTATAGCTCAAGTCAGAATTCACATGGACTGAATGCCAGCAGGCAACAGGGAGTGCGGAAGACTACAGTTGTCCAACAGGGCCACATCAAGTGATGTGGGGATCCTGAGAAAGCTGAACCAGCCTGCATACTGCATTACTCAGAAATTTTACTGTAGTGCTACTTATCTCAAGATTCGCTTTGTATATTGTGGAGCTCTGATGTTTGGTGCATATATGTTTATAATTGCTGTATCTCCTATAAAATTTATTCTTTCATAAATATATAATATTCTTTTTCTCTTATAACAGTTTTTAACTTAAATGCTATTTTGTCTGCTATTAGTATAGGCACCACAGCTTCCTTTTAGTTATCATTTGCATCTTTTCCACCCTTCCACTTTCAACCTGGGTATGTCTTTAAATATAAAGTGAGTGTCTCAACGACAACATGCAGTTGCATCAGGCAATTTTATCCATTTTGCCAACCTATGCTTTTGATTAGGGAGTTTAATCCATTTACATTTAAAGTAATTACTGATAAGAAAGGACTTATTTTTGCCATTTTGCTATCTGCATGTTTGTCATTTTTTCCCCTCATTTCCCTCATTATTGCTTTCCTTTATGTTTAGTTGATTTTTTTATAGTGACATGTTTTAATTCTTTTTTCATTTCCTTTTGTGTATACTCTACAGATATTTTCTTTGTGGTTTTCAGGGGGTTACATGTAATATCTTAAACTTACAATAATCTATTTTGAATTTATGCCAACTTAAGAATACAAAATTTCTGAGCGGCACCTGTGGCTCACTGAGTAGGGTGCCAGCCCCATATACCAAGGGTGGCAGGTTCAAACCCTGCCCCAGGCAAACTGCAACCAAAAATAGCCAGGCGTTGTGGTGGACGTCTGTAGCCCAAGCTGAAGCAAGAGAATCACCTAAGCCCAAGAGCTGGAGGTTGCTGTGGGCTGTGATGCCATGGCACTCTACCAAGGGAGATAAAGTGAGACTCTGTCTCTTAAAAAAAAAAAAAAGAATATATAATTTCTACTTCTATACAGTTCCATCCCCACTTTGTTATTGATGCCACAAAGCATATCTTTATACAAGGTGTACCCATGAACACAGGTTTATAATTATTTTTTATGCATTTGTCCTTTAAATCCTAAAAAACCTACTCTTTTGTCCACTTTATTGCTATAGACCTTTGACTGTTTTTCAGAGACTTAGTTGTTATTTTACCAATTCCCTAATTTTGTTTTGTTGTGTGTTTTAATGTTCATGTCGGGGATCAAGACTGTGGAGCTTCCTCCTTTGCCCATTTTGCTGAACCTGAGTGACATGAAGTAGGGAGGCATGAGGTCCCCTTTACTCCTCAGCTCTCTTCCCTGAGAATGTCTGCTGGGCGACCCTAGCTGCAGGCATTGATTCCAATTAGAGCACTGTGACAGTAGACATTAGGTTGCTACTTATTTTACCTGTCACAGTGAATTTATTTTTAAATCCCATAGTCTTCTAAAGTGTTGTAATTTTTATATTGTTTTATTTTCACTGATCATTTTGTTTTTTAGTTTATTTTAACCTGTTATTATTTGGGGTAATATTTTGTCTTTCTTAATATTTTAATTTTCACTTATTTAATTTATGTTTATTCCTTTGTAATATTTTAATACTTTTTCATTTTATCATTTCGCTCTTTTTCTAATTTCTACTTTCTTTCCCCTTCATCCACTATGTTTTTTTGCCATATTTTACCCTGATATTATATTACACTGAATGCTGTATATCATTTTCTTAAGCTTGTATTCCTATAGTTATTGCTATTTATTTTATGAAGTTTTTAAATTTGACACTTCTCACTTTTTAATCGTTAGGCCTGTACTTCATCCTTACCATTTTTTTATATTTTACTTTTATGTTTTAACTCTATTTTATATTTTCAGTCTAGAGTCATGGACAAGGTTGCAAGCCCTGAGGCAACATAGCCTGTATTCAAATCCCATCTCACCACTGACTGGCAATGTGACCTTGGGTCAGCTATTGAACTTCCCACTGAGAAGTCCTCCTCTACTTCCCATCTATAGAATGAAGATCAGCACGGTTTCTACCTCACAGAATTAAAGCAGTTAATACATGTAAGGCCCTTGAAAGAATCTGTTTCATATGCACTGAAGCAGACAGCTATTCAACAACCATTTCCCTATGTCCTGCACACATTTGGACCACATTTCCCAGCTTCCCCAGCAATTGTGTGTGGCCACAAGACTGAGTCCTGTTTAGTAAAGTTGTAAACAGAAGTAATGTCTACCACCTCCAGGCCTCACCTGCAAAAACCTTACTGGCAGGTTTTATTATCTTTATTCTTCTATCTACTGGTTAACTATTAGTGCTCTGGGAGACTTCAGAAGTCACATGGTGAAAATGGAGGCTCTCGGAGGTGAAAGATGTGAAATAAATGCAGATGCCACTGGCCACTCCTGCAGAGAGGATCTAAAGGAGCAAGTATGCCACAAATAGTAGCCTTCATATACACCAGTAACAGTCAAGCAGAGAATCAAATCAGAGAGACACAATACCATCCACAGTAGCTTCAAAGAAAACAAGTACCTAGGAATATATCACAGAGGATGTAAAGGATCTCTACACAGAGAACTAGGAAACCCTGAGAAAAGAAACTGCAGAAGACATTAACAAATGGAAGCACATACCATGCTCAAGGCTGGGAAGAATCAACATTGTTAAATATCTATAGTACCCAAAGTGATCTATAGATGTAATGCAATCCCCATTCAAAACACCAATGCCATACTATGAATAACTTCAAAAAATAGTTCTTCATTTCATATAGAACCAGGAAAAAAAACATGAATAGCTAACACAATTCTATGAAATAAAAGCAAATCTGGAGGTATCATTTATCAGATTTCAGGTTATATTACAAGTCTACAGTGACCAAAACAGATTGGAATTGGCACAAAAATAGAGAAACAGATCTATGGAATAGAATAGAATAGAAAACCTGTAGATGAAACCAGCCTCATACTGCCATCTGATCTTCAATAAACCAAACAAAAGTACACACTGGGGAAAAGAAGCCCTCTTTAATAAATGGTGCTGGGAGAACTGGCTAGCCACTTGCAAAAGACCCACCCTCTCACCACTTAAAAAAAAAGATTCGTGCTGGATGAAAGATTCAAATCTAAGACACAAAATGATAAAAAATTCTAGAAGACAGTGTGGGAAAAAGTCTTGACAACATCAGCCTGGGGAAGGATTTTATGAAGAAGACCCCCTTGGCAATTGTAGCAACAACAAAAATAAATAAATGGGACCTGATCAAGCTAAAAACCTTCTGTAC
Source organism: Galago senegalensis (assembly GCA_963575145.1). NCBI lineage: Eukaryota > Metazoa > Chordata > Mammalia > Primates > Galagidae > Galago > Galago senegalensis. The sequence continues at coordinate 6,535 of CAUYTI010089535.1, read as the reverse complement.
AGCTAAGGATACAACAACTAAAGCAAAGAGACAACCTTCAGAATGGGAGAAGATATTCATATGCTACAAATCTAACAAAGGGATGATAGCCATAATCTATACAGAACTGAAAGTAATGAACAAGAAAATAACAACCCCATTTATCCCTGGGCAAGAAACATGAACAGAACCTTCACCTAAGAAGACAGATGAATGCCCAAACAAATACGTGAAAAAATGCACATCATCAGAGAAATACAAATCAAAACCACTTTGAGACTGGGTGCTGTGGTAATAGCTCACATCACAAAGTCCCAAAGCTACAGATGCTGACATGGGTGTGGAGAGAAGGGAATAGTTATACACTGTGGAAAGGATTGCAAACTAATACGGCCTTTATGGAAAATTATGGAGAATCCTCAAAGAGCTAAATATATACTTTCTATTTAATACTAAGCATCTACCCGGAAGAACAAAAATCATTTTACCATAAGGACATTTATACTAGAATGTATACTGTACCTTAATTCACAATCACCAAGACGTGGAAACAACCCAAGTGCCCATCAGCTCATGAATAAACTATGGTATGTGTACAATATGGAATACTATTCAGCCATAAAGAAAGATGGAGACTTTACATGTTTTTTTTACCTAGATGGACTTGGAGAACATCTTCCTAAGTAATGTATCACAAGAATGGAAAAGCAAGCATCCAATGTACTCCTAACACGAAACTAGTAGATAAACAACTGCATGAGAGAAAAACAGAATTAAATTCAAGAAGGGGGGAAGGAGGGAGGGAGGGGAAGCAGGTGCGGTTAGCGCTCACCTAAGGGATACAATGACGAGATATATGGCCCACCCCCCGAGTGAGGGGCTTAAATACAACTTGGACTTTTCCTAACAAATGCAAACAATGTAACCTAATTGTCTGTAACCTTATATTAATCTGAAATAAAAATAAAAACTAAATGGCAAGTAAATATTCACCACCAGATAGGTGGTCTGGGAGGAAACACTGGGCTTCAACAGAGAGGCAACAGGAGGCACTGAAGGCAAAGAAGAGGAAGGAGGGTCACCTCCTCAGCCAAAGTGACAGTAGAGAGCTGCCATGAGAGATGCCTGCACATAGGGGAGTGGGTAGGTGAGAGACCCCAGGGCTGCACCTTCCCACCATGGGCTTTGTGATCCTAGCTACAGGTGAAAGTTGAGAACCAATACAAGACAACAAAAAATAAATAAAATAAGTCAGAACATGAATGAAAATTTGCTAAAGACATACATAGTTTAAAAAAAATAACAGATCTCCTAGAAATTAAAGAATCATTTAGGGAAATTCAAAATGCAGTGGAAAGTTTTAACAGCAGGCTAAATGTAGCAGAAGAAAGAATTTTAGAACTTGAAGATGAGGCTTTTGAATGTATCCAGCTAGTCAAAAGTAAGAAAAAGAAAAATCAAGAAAAAAATGAAGAAAGTCATATGGGATTACATAAAATGCCCAAACATAAGAATCATTAGTATACCTGAGAGGCAAGAAGGAAAAGCAAATAATGTGGAAATCCATTTGAGGGAATAATGAAGCAAAACTTCCCTGGCCTTGCTAGAAATTTAGGCAATCAGAACGTCACCAAGGCGTATAGTCATCAACCTGGTCAAAGTGAAGGAGAAAATCCTGCATGCTATGAGATGAGAGCATCAAATAACTTACAAAAGAAAACTCATCAGATTAACAGCAGATTTCTCAGCAGAAACTGACAAGACAAAAGGGGCTGGAGCCCCATCTTTGGGATTCTAAAATAGAATAATTGTCAGCCAAGAATTTTGTAACCTGCAAAACTAAGTTTCATAAATGAAGGAGAAATAAAATCTTTCCCAGAAAAGGAATTACTAAGAAAATTTGCCACCACTAGAGCTGCCTTACAAGAAGTACTTGAAAGTGCTCTAAATACCAAAAATAATGATCACTATTCACCAGTGTAAAAATATTCAAAAGTAAAAACTCACAGCTCCTATAATGTAAACAGTAACACAAGAGAGTGGAGGGCAAATAGGTAACAATCAACATTATGACTAGAGCAGTGCCTCACTTATCAATATTCACCTGTAATATGTAAACAGTTAAAGGGCCCACACAAAAGATATAGATTGGCAGAATGAAAAAGAAAACACAACCCAAATGTCTGCTGTCTCCAAGAAAACTATTTAACTCATAAAGAGTCACATAGACTCAAGTTAAAGGGGAAAAAAATGTTTTGTTCTGTTTTGTTTTTTGAAACGGAGCCTCAAGCTATCCCCCTGGGTAGAGTGCCCTGGCATCATGCTCACAGCAACCTCCAACTCCTGAGCTTAGGCGATTCTCCTGCCTCAGCCTCCCAAGTAGCTGGGACTACAGGCGTCCGCCACAACGCCTGGCCATTTTTTGGTTGCAGCCATTATTGTTGTTTGGCAGGCCTGGGCTGGGGATTCGAACCCACCTCCTTAGGTGTATGTGGTTGGCGCCTTAGCCACTTGAGCCACAGGTGCCGAGCCAAAAAAAATGTTTTATACAAATCTAAATCAAAAGCAAGTAGGAGTAGCTCTTCGTATATTAGACAAAACAGATTTTAAGTCAACAAAAATGAAAAAAGACAAAGACTCTCATTATGTAATGATAAAGGGATCAATTCAACAAGATATAACAATCCTAAATACATAACAACACCAGAGCTCCTGGAATTATAAACTACAGACAAGTACACCTAAGAAATGAAATAAACAGCAACATAGTAATATTGGGAGACTTCAACACTTCACTGACAGAACCAGAGAGAACACTGAGGTGGAAAAATCAACAAAGACAGACAGGCACAGTGGCTAATGCCTGTAATCCTAGCACTCTGGGAGCCTGAGGCAGGAAGATTGCTTGAGCTCAAGTTCTGAGACCAGCCTGAGCAAGAAGAGATCCCATCTCTACTGAAAATACAAAAGAAACAACAGGGCGGCGCCTGTGGCTCAGTGAGTAGGGTGCCAGCCCAATGTGCTGAGGGTAGCAGGTTCAAACCTGACCCCGGCCAAACTGCAACAAAATAAATAGCTGGGTATTGTGGCGGGCACCTGTAGTCCCAGCTACAGAGAATCACCTAAGCGCAGGAGTTGGAGGTTGCTGTGAGCTGTGACATCACAGCACTCTACCAAGGGCAATAAAGTAAGACCCTGTCTCTAAAAAAAAATAATAAAATAAATAAAAGAAACAACAACTAGTCAGGCATTATAGCAGGCACCTGTATTCCCAGCTACTCAGGAAGCTCAGGCAAGAGGACACTTGACCCCAAGAGTTTGAAGTTGCTGTAAACTATGTCACCACAGCACTCTACTCAGAGTGACAGAGTAAGACTCTGCTTCAAAACAAAAATTTAAAGAAAATAAAATGAAAATCAACAAGGAAATGCATGACTTATATGAAATTCTGGAACAAATGTTTATATTTCCGTTATATCAGCTTTTGTACATTTAACAGACATTTACAGAACATCCTACCCCAGAATTGCAGAATATATATTCTTCTCATAAGAACATGGAATATTTTCCAAGACAGACTATATGTTTGCCCTCAAAACAAGTCTCAACAAATTTTAAAGAACTGAAATAATACCATGTATCTTCTCAGATCATAGTACAATAAAACTAGAAATCAATTCCCAGGGAAACTCTCAAATCTACACAAATACAAGGAAATTAACCTTCTGCTGAATGATCTTTGAATCAATGACAAAATTAAGATGGAAATCAAAAAAGATTTTGAATTGAATGACAACAGTGACACAGCTACCAAAATCGCTGGGATAAAGTAAAAGCAATGGTAAGGATGAAACTCATTTTGCCTATAACAAAAAAGAAGATTACAAATTAACAACAACCTAATTTCACATCTCAAGGAACTAGAAAAACCAGAACAAATCTAACCAAAACCAAAGCCAGAAGAAAAGAAGAAAAGAACTCAGAGCAGAACTAAATTGAAACAAACAACAAAACAAAAATACAATCAATGAAATAAACTTGGTTCTTTGAAAAAAAATAAACGAAATTGACAGACCACTAGCTAGACTATCCACAAAAAGAAGATAGAGGAGGCTCAGCACCTATGGCTCAAGTGGCTAAGACACCAGCCACATACACCTAAGGTGGTAGGTTTGAATCCAGCCTGGGCCTGCCAAAACAACAATGACGGCTGCAAACAAAAAATGGCCAGGCGTTGTGGTGGGCGCCTGTGGTCCCAGCTACTTGGGAGGCAGAGGCAAGAGACTTGCTTGAGCCCAGGACTTGGAGGTTGCTGTGAGCTGTGATGCCATGGCATTACAGGGGGACAGCTTGAGGCTCTGTCTTAAAAAAAAAAAAAAGAAGAAGATAGAGGAGTCAAATAAGCTCAATCAGAAATGCAAAAGGATACATTATAAATGATAAAAACAGGAATACAAAAGATTACTTGAGACTAGTACAAACACCCCTATGTACACAAACTAGAAGAAAATCTAGAGGAAACTGATAAGTTTGTACTAGCCCAAGCTTTAAGCCGGAAGAAACAGAATAGCAGTAAAAACTTTACCAATAACAAAAATGTCCAGGACCAGACAGATTCAAAGCTGAATTCTCCCAGACCTACAAAAAAAGAATGGGCACCTATCCTATAGAAACCATTCCACAACACAAAGAAGGAAGGAATTCTCCCTAACTCATTCTACAAAGCCACTCTTAGCCTGACACCAAAGCCTTGGAAAGGACATAATAAAATAGGAAAACTACAGACCAATATTCCTCACAAACACAGATGCAAAAATCCTCAACAAAATACTGCAAATTAAATTCAACAGCATATCATAAAAAGAATTTACCACAATCAAGAGGGTTTCATCCCAGGGATATAGGAAGGTTGAGCATAAGTAAATCAATAAATGTGATTCACCACATAAATAAAATTAAAAACAAAAACATATGATCATCTCAATAAATGCAGAAAAAGAATTCAACAAAATCCAGTGCCACTTCTTGATACAAAAACAAACAAACAAACAAAAAAACCCCTCAACAAACTAGGCATAAAAGGAACATACCCCAAACTAATAAAAGCCATATATGAAAAACCCATAGCCAACATCATTCTGAAAAGCAGAAAATTGAAGCATTCCCCCTACCCACTAGAACAAGACAAGGGTGCACACTGTCACCACTTCTATTCACCATAGTTCTGGAAGTCCTAGCCAGAGCAATCAGGCATGAAAAGGGGACTAGTAGGTATCCAAATCACAGAAGAGGGCATCAAACTATCCCTGTTTATCAATGATATAATCTTAAATCTAGAAAAGCCTAAATATTCCTTCAAAAGTCTCCTAGAATTAATAAATACATTCAGTAAACACTCACATTTCAAAATTAATGTATACAAATCAGTAAAATTTTTATGCACTTATAACAGCCATGCTGAGAATCAAATCAAGAACTCAGTGCCACTTACAATAGCTGAAATAATTAATTAATTAATTAATTAATCACCTAGGAATATACTTAACCAAGGTGAAAGATCTCTGCAAGGAGAACTACAAAACACTGATGAAAGATATCATTAATGGCTTGGCACCTATAGCTCAACCGGCTAAGGCGCCAGCCACATACACCTAAGGTGGTGGGTTCGAATCTCCAGCCCGGACCCGCCAAACAACAATGACAGCTGCAACCAAAAAATAGCCGGGCGTTGTGGTGGGCGCCTGTGGTCCCAGCTACTTGGGAGGTGGAGGCAAGAGACTCGCTTGAGCCCAAGAGTTGGAGGTTGCTGTGAGCTGTAATGCCATGGCACTCTACCCAGGGGGACAGCTTGAGGCTCTGTCTCAAAAAAAAAGAAATCATTAATGACACAAACAAATGGAAAACATCCAATGCTCATGGATTAGAAGAACCAACATTGTTAAAATGTCTGTACTACCTATGATTCACAGATTCAATGCAATTCTCATCAAAACACCAAAATCATTTTTCACAGAATAAAAAAACAAGCCTAAATTTCATATAAAATCAAAAAAGAGCCAAAAAGCCAAAGCAATCCTAAACAAAAAGAACAAATCTGGAGACAATCACATTACCCAACTTCAAATTATACTACAAGGCTACAGTAACCAAAAGAGAATGGTACTTACATAAAAGTAGACACATACATCACAGAACAGAACAGAGAACCCAGAAATAAAACCATACACGTCCAACCACTGATCTCTGACAAACCAGACAAAACATACACTGGGAAAAGGATTTCCTATTTAATAAATAGTTCTGGGATATTTAGAAAGCCATGTGTGGAAAAATGAAACTGGATGCCTATCTCTCAGTATATACAAAAATTAGCGGCTCGGCACCTATAGCTCAACGGGCTAAGGCGCCAGTCACGTACACCTAAGGTGGCAGGTTCAAATCCCCAGCCCGGACCCGCCAAACAACAATGACGGCTGCAACCAAAAAATAGCCGGGCGTTGTGGCGGGCGCCTGTGGTCCCAGCTACTTGGGAGGCGGAGGCAAGAGACTCGCTTGA
>CAUYTI010089532.1:0-15799 GCA_963575145.1 Galago senegalensis | reverse complement strand
GTCCCAGCTACTTGGGAGGCTGAGGCAGGAGACTCACTTGAGCCCAGGAGTTGGAGGTTGCTGTGAGCTGTGATGCCATCGCACTCTACCCAGGGGGATAGCTTGAGGCTCCGTCTCAAAAAAAGAAAAAGAAGACGATGCGTTTAAAGAGCAAAAGCACACTCAGTACAATCTTGCAGATTTTAAAATATCTCATCCAACCACTGTTTTTCCTTCCTACCTTTGATCATGGTGGCACAGGGCGGATGGTGATGCCCCAAATGGTGTAGCCTGAACTGAGGGGAGGACCTGCCAAGCCTTCTGTGTCTGCCCCAGGGGTGTTGCAGCAGCAGAGGGCAGATAAGCCAGAGAGTTGGACGGTACGCAGAGGGGGCCCGCAGGAGGCTCCAGACAACTGCTGGGGAAACACCTACAGGTTGCCAGCTCTGGGACCACCTTAGTGTGTCTGCTCTGGGCCTCTGCCTCCCTCCCCCTCAGGCTGAGCAGACAACTCCTCCATTTCCCAGGCCTGGTCAATTTCGTGTAAGTTTCCTAGGCCTGGGAATGCACTGACCTTTTCCCCCAGCTGAAGAGAGTGTATCCATTCATTTGTTAGGCTATATATACACCCTAGACAAAGGAGCCAGGGGGAGATTTTTTCCAACTTGAGTTTTTCCCTCTGCCAGAAGTTCTGGTGCTTTTTCTATATTTTTTTCTGTAAAATAAATCCTGTTTTACCACTGATCTGTGTTCCGTGGATTCATTCGAAATCCCCAAGACCAAGGACCTAATGAAGAAGAAACTCTGGTAACAATGGCATGTGAGAGCTGTAATACTTCTGAAGAAGGTGGACATCTGGGGATCAGCCAAGAAATGTACAGACCAGTGTTCAGAGTTGGACTGACCTGCCAACTGTTGGGGAGTCAGGATCCAGTGGCCTAAAGCTACAAAGAAAACTGGTACTTGAGGGCCAGCAACTTAGATACAGACATTCCATAAAGTTAAATACTTCAATCTGCTACCTGCTTTCTAAACTTATCAGAGGTTTACACAAATTCCTTGAGTGGCTACGTCTAATTCTTTCCTATGAGTGTACTGTATTACTTACCTTCTCCTGTAGACGAAACCGGCAAATCAAAGTCGAGAGTAATAACCAGGGCAAACAAAAGCCTAACTCACTTTCCTGCTTGTTTAAAAAAGGTGCTATTTACTGGCAAAAGTTCTTTAATGCTCAGGGGTTTTCATGTTGTGTTGTTTTGTACCTTCATCTGGTTTGAGATGAGCCCCTCCCAATTGTGAGTAAAGAACAAAATATCTGCAGGTTTGGGTGCCTCTATAAAGTTTGGGACTAAACTTTATAGGCCAATGGAGCCCTTAACCTATGTGCCACCTACCCTCTTTGAGGTCAGTGCCAGATTTCTTTGATTTAATAACAGAAACACTATCTCTTTCATCCAGAGTATTGGGTTTTGGATTGTGGAGACAGATTGCCTGAAAGAAACCTGTCTTCACTGCTAAGACTGTGTAGCTCTGTGCTTCAATTTCCTCAACTGTAGAAAGAGAATAAAAGTAGTGCCTAATTCGAAAGGCTATTGGGAGTATCCAATAACTCGTAAGGTGTTTGAAATACAGTGCCTGACATACATTTAACGTTCATTGGTTATTGTCATCACTACCATCAGCTACTTTTGAGGGTCCGACCACCTCTAAGAATTCCACTTATGTATCTAATGTAGGAAGAGCATCCAGATGCAGTTGGAGAGATGGGGGAAGAGACTTATTTCAAAGTTTGGCCCGAGTTATACCCAACTCACAGAAGGCTAACTAGAGGCAAGAGGACTCCAGTAGAGACCCGGAGGTGACCATACTCTGACCCTGCCTGTACCCCAGACTCTGGCCAGGACGCAGATGACCTTGGACGCCTTGGCTACTCACGTTGCGGTTGAAGTTGTAGCCAGGTAGCAGCGGCAGGGCCATGACGCTCAGTGTCCGGATCTCAGGACTAAGAAGAGAGGGATAGGCAGGCAACTGCAGCCTACCCGCCGCGTCCCTTGACTCTCACGTTACCTAGAGACGGGAGGCGGCGTCACGAAAGGAGGAGGGGCTGGATCCCGAGAGGTGCGCGGGGCGGGACCCGAGGCAGGCGAGAGCCTCCCCTGCGCGCTCCAGTCCCCGCCCACGCCTTCACTCGCTCACCGGATCCCACGCCACTCCCTGCCCCCGTCTCCTTCTCATTCAACCCTTTTATAGCGCTCAAAGCCCTTTCTTGTGTTTCAAAACCTCCAGTTCCTGCAGGAACCTTTTTTGCCATTTAGTTATTAAATTGAAGTTCAAACATTCAGAAGGGCACCGAAAATAATAACGCCCCGTGTGCTCACCGAGATGTAACGCGACTTCATGTTTTCCTATGTTGCCTTTACATCGTCTTTTACTTTGTAATTAAAACGTTGCAGATGAATCTAAAACCACCTATGCCCTTCATGAAAACCCATTCCGAGGGTAACCGCCACCTTCAGGCTTTCCTGTGTAGGTTTTCCTATGTGAACTAAGTGTTCATAAGGTACAATCAGAGGTGGCCTGGGCAAGGGTTAGGTGACACAAAACTCAACCCCTGCCAATCCATCAAACACTCAAGATGAGGAACCCCCTCAATACCTCTCCCCACTCCCTACTCCTCAGGCTAGTCCCTACGTCCCTCCCTGAGGCCTGCAAGCTGGATACACTGCTCTCAGTCACTATCTCCTCTGTCTCAGTTGAGGTCCTATTATTTCTTGCCTGGCTGGGTTCTTTGTGTGTTTGTTTTTCCTTTTTTTTTTTTTTTTATTGACAGAATCTCTCTCCTAGCTTGTGGCCTGGCTGAAGGCTGGAGTGCAGTGGCAATCATCACACCTCACTGCAAACTCAAATTCCTGGGCTCAAGTGATCCTACTACCTCAGCCTCCCTCTGGAGTAGCTGGAAATACAGCCCCTGGCCACAAATACGGGACTCATTTTTATATTTTTAGTAGAAATGGGGGTGTCTCACTCTTGCTCAGGCTGGTCTTGAACTCCTGAGCTCAAGGGATCCTCCAGCCTGGGCCTCCCAGAGTGCTGAGATTACAGGCGTGAGTCACTGTGCCTGGACTGGTTTTCTAATTTAAAAAGAAGAAAAAATATCCAACTGGTCTTGCCTCCAGGGCCAATCATTTTGGAATTCAGTATGCAACTGTTATTCTTCTGCTTCATTCTGCTCTCTAGCCTTGCTGCTCCCTTCAGGAGGCAATGAAACTCAACCTGGTCTGAAGAGCTTTTGTCCTAGGCACTCACTAACTCCCTCCATCCCTTTCTTAGCCCTCTCCTCTACTCCATCTAGCTCTGAGAAACCACAAGCAGTTTCCAAACCAGGCCCTGCAGTTTCTCCTCTGTGGACTTTTGCAGTGACACTATCTGCTGGAAACACCTTTATTTCCTATCTTTCACCTGGGTAACTCTTTCTTGTCTTCAGGACTTGGTTCAGCAAGAGAGAAGCATGCAACGTTGTACAATTTCTGGAAAATATTCCTTTACCACCTTCTTGCCCCCTTCTCCATTCTATGACTTTCATCCAACTCGTCTTTAAATGTCCCCAAATTCCTCCAGAGCTAGGACTGCATCTCTTTTGTTTAATCATCCACAATATCCATTATAGTTTCTGTGTTTATGAATTTTACACTATAAAATTCTGCTGCTTTTTTCACCGAAGATTTTGCTTTTGCCGTCTCTACACTTTGACACATGGAGAATTCATTAATTTTAAATGCGTTGTTTGATTATGCCACAAATTGTTTATCCATCTGCTCTCGTCTGTTGATGATAATTAGGTTATTTTCCAATTTTTCACAAGTTATTAACAATGCTGCAATGAAAGACCCTCTACCTCTTCTGGAAATTATATGGAGCACACATCTAAAAATGAAATTACTCACATATAGGAGCGTATGCCTTCAGCTTTACTAGATATTGGTAAATGATCTCCAAATCATTGAACCAGTTATGAAAATGCTCTTTCCCCTTCATCCTTTCAACAATGAGTGTTATCAAATTGTATAATTTTGGACAATCATCTCTGTGTGAAATGGTATACCATTGTTATTTTAATTTGATTCCCCTAATTCCCAGTCCAACTGGTCATCTTTTCCCATGCTTGTTATCTTTTTCTGTAACTCCACTATTCATATTCTTTGCTGATTTTTCCATTCAATCATTTGTAGTTTTTTAATATGTATATGTGTGTGTGTGTGTGTGTGTGTGTGTGTAATGTATAGTCTGGATACTAATCCAAGGCATAGCAAATATCTTCTTAATATTTGTGGTTTGTCTTTTAATTCCACTTATGAAGTTCTTTTTTGTACATAAATTTGTCATCAAAGCCAATTAGAATCTTAAAAAACAAAAAAGTAACTTATAAAATTTTAAAAATTAAATAAATACAATTGCAGAGCGGCACCTGTGGTTCAGTGAGTGTGGTGCCCGTCCCACATACCAAGGGTGGTGGGTTCAAATCCAACCCTGGCCAAGCTGCAACAAAAAAATAGCCAGGCATTGTGACAGACAACTGTAGTCCCAGCTACTTGGGAGGCTCAGGCAAGAGAATCACCTAAGCCCAGGAGTTGGAGGTTGCTGTTAGCTGTGATGTCACAGCACTCTACCAAGAGCTATAAGTGAAACTCTGTACAATAAATAAATAAATAAATAAATACAATTGCAAAAAATATTTGTCATTTTACTCTACTCAAATATATCATTCTCTCTATGATGGTTTGTGTTTTGTATGTGAATTCAAAAATCTTATAGTACTCCAAAAGAACAAAATTATTCTCCTACATGTTCTTACAAACATTTTAAAATATTCCTTTTTTGTTATCTTTTAAATGGAAATAATTTCCAACAAGTAGAAAAATTGCAAGATAGTAGAAATGACTCTCATTTATCCTTCACCAAGATACTTCCGTTTAGATTTCACCACATTCATTTGATCATTATCCCCACATATACAATTTTTTCCATTTGAGAGTAAGTTGCAGACATCACACCTCACCTCTTTACCCCTAAATACTTCAGGGTGTATTTCCTAAGAATAAAGACATTCTCTTGCATAACAAGAATAAAATCAGAAAATTCATATTAATATAATACTATCTTCTAATCTAAAATATTTATTTTAGTTTTGTCAGTTGTCCCACTAACGTTCTTTTTTTTTTTTTAAAGCAAAATAACATGGTTTTGTGTGTGTGTGTGTTGTTTTGGGGTTTTTTGGGTCGAGAATTGATTCGACATCAGGTGAGGCACACATGGCACTTAGTTGTCCTGCCTCTTTTTTCTCCTTTAAGCTAGAACACTTTTTCTGTCTTTCTTTGCCTTTCATGACCTTAATATTTTTGAAAAGAATAGGCTACATATTTGGTAAAATATTTTTCAAGTTTGACTGATGCTTCTTTATGAGGAGATTCAGGTTTTGGCTATTGGACAAATGCCACAGGAAGATTGTTTGTCCTTTCAGTTTATCAAAGGAGCAGGCACAAGATATGCGTTTTTTACCATCAGTGGTGTGGTTCACTTTGATGATTGGGTTAAGGTGAAGTGTGCCAAGTTTCTGTCTGTAGATAGATATATACAGATGTAGATATATATAGAAATGGTTATGTTAAAAATCATGAGTTTATATTGATATCTACAAGTCCACTGAACACAACAGAGTAGCTTCTGGTCTTCCTCTTTCTGTATTTGTGACTTTCTTCTCAAATCATAAGAAACCTGACTCCAGTTATCTTCAAAATACACCTGACCCTTGAACAACGAGGGATTGAACTGCACCAGTTGACTTATACATGGATTTTTTTCATTATTCATGAAACCCACATATAGAGAAGGTTGACTTCCATCTACACAAGTTCTAAAGGACAAAGTGTGGATTTTGGTATATATGGGGGTCCTGGAACCAATCCCCTACCCATACCAAGGGACAACTGCATTTACTTACCGGCTTGATACTACAAGATCCAAAAAGGTAGTTTCAGAACCTCCAACTCATATCTCCTAGAAACAAGAGACAAACCTACTAAGCAGACTTCAATTTTGTTTTCCATTTTTGTCTTTAGTCTTAGTGTATACATTCAAAATACTAGGCTCAAAAATCACTTCGGTTTGTTTCTGTTTATAGTGTTTATGTTATTCATTCGAAAAATAGTTTAGTTCATTCCTATTCCTATTACACATTATTTCATCTTTGTCTTATTTTGTATAATTTTGTTTCCCCTTTTTTAGCTTTGATTAACTTAGCTATGTGTTTTTCCTATTTTTCTAAAAAAACCCACAATTTTGATTTATTAATTTGGCCTGCTATTTTTTATTCTTATTCTTTACCATTTTTCTGTTTGTACCTTTATTGTTTTCTTCATTGTACTTTCTTTTGGCTTATTTGAACTATTGTTTTTTTCTCACTTTTTACATTGATATTATGAAATTAAATAATTTAACATAAAATTAAATCTACCTTAAAGCCACTATTTGGCCTGCTATTTTTTATTCTTATTATTTACCATTTTTCTGTTTGTTCCTTTATTGTTTTCTTCATTGTACTTTCTTTTGGCTTATTTGAACTATTGTGTTTTCTCACTTTTTACATTGATGTTATGAAATTAAATAATTTAACATAAAATTAAGTCAACCTTAAAGCCACTAGAACTTTACTGTGAGCCTTGAAAAAAATGCAACTATGCAACCTGGGTCATGCATAATATTAGAACTGCATTTCTGCTACTTTTTTTATTTCTCTTTTTCTTATAAATAACTAAGATCAAAGGGCCAAGATTAGACAGGCCCCCTCAGGTCACTATCCCTCCTCACAGTGTAATAAAGTAATCTTCCTTGAAATGTAGCAATCTGTAAGCCATTAAATTAATGTGGCATGTGCACCACGTCTTGTATGGAAAATGTTCTAATTCTTCTGGAACTCTTCCACATCTGCCTATAAAAGTGAGACTTTAACTTGGACATGTTAGAAACACAGACTATTTGTTTGGAGTCAATGCTTTATTGGGCAACCATACTGAAGCCTTGTGCTCAAATAAACTCTATACTTAATCATGTTTTCTGAATCTAATTATTTAAGGTTGACAATATAATTCATTTTTGTTGATATAGGTGTTTAAGGTTATGAATTTTCTTATTATCACTACTTTCAATGTATCCAACAGTCTGATATGCAGTGTTTACATTACTTGATTTTTTTTTGTTTGCTTACTTTTTTATCTAAAATTCTGAATTATTCTATAATTCTGTCCCATATTTTCCCTTTTACCCAAGAGTTGTTTATTAGGAGATTTAAAAGTTTCTAGTGGAAGGATTTGGGTTTTTATTTTGTTTTTAATTTTAGGTTTATTGCACTGTACTAAGAGAATTGCTTGTAATATTTTATTTTCTCCTACTTTTTTCTATGTTTACTTTTGTATATCTTTGTATTTCTACCACTTGGTGTGTTCTGCACTGGGAGTGGTATGTTAATAATCTCTTACCAGCCATGTGTTTCTGTCTCCCCTTGCAGCTGTAGTTTCTGCTTTTTAAAGATAGTTATTTGGTGCACAGATTTTCATAACTGTTATACCTACATTGTGAGATTGACTTTTAGCATTATAAAATGTACTTTCTGTCCCATTTAATTATTTGTTGGCCTAAATTCTACTTTGTCTTATATCAGAATCACAGAGCCCACTTACATATTATTTCTTTGTGCCTGGTACATCTTTGCCCATGCCTTATCTTTAGCCTGTCTAAATTATTTTGATTTAAATGTGAGCCACATTGGAGATATTTTTCTTTTAGTGGATGCATTAAGCCCATTCATATTTGTTGATAAGACTTCTATTTTTGCTCTCAACTCCAATATATTATTTTATGTTGTAATCACTATATGTATTATGTATATTTACTATTTGTTTTTTGTCATGATATTTTTTCTCTGCTAGTATAATTTATACGTGTATTTGAGGATGTTGGAAGGCTTGTATTTTTGTCCTAGTGTTTGCCTTTGGACTCATATCTTTTTAAAGGGGTAAGTTAGGAACATCTTCAATTTTACCCAAATAATATTAAATTCCTTTTAAAGTGAGCATAGCTGATACATTAAAATTTTAATTTCATTAAGTATATGTGTTATTTCTAGTAGTCTCTTTTGTTTTCTAAAATCTATATATTATTTCTTTTTAATAGGATCTTACTCTTTACTTATAATTTTCCTTCCTTATTTTATCTCCTTAGTAATTTTAAATATATTTAGCTTAAAGCCCTTAACCAACAATTCTAATGTCTTACATTCATAGAGCATCACTTTTCTTTGTTGTGTTGGCTGACTCACCTTCATGGTGGATTGTTTCTTTGTTTACAAATGTGTATGGTGATCCCACCTTCGTGGCAACTCAGTGAGCTGGGACTGCTACCTCCTGAATCCAAATGCAGTGTTCTTTCTCATATGCCATAGCTCACATGCACTGACCAGTGCTCCATCACAGCCACAATCCAAACACAAAAGGCCTCCGCCTTTCACAGTGAGAATATTTTCCAAACTTAAAAAAAAAGTTCTAATAAGAATTATTTTCTTAAGGGAGTAATGGAGAAAAATATCTTAAATTAGGGCTGTCTGAAAAATGTAAGACCTGAGGCTATCACACACATCTGTTGCCGCGTATGCTCATGCTTGCCCCTTCCTTTGGGAATGAAGTTATAGCCATTTTTGTACTTGTTTAAATACTCCTCACATACTTACTGTCTGCTATCCCATACACACACAGAATCTTAGATTCATTGATTTGATAGTTTCTCATTTAACAAATATGTATCAAGCATCTACTTTGATGTGCTAAAACCTCTTCCAAACACTGGTATAAATCAGTGATTAGGACAGGGTGAACACTTCTAAGCATCCCAGATTTTAGATTCTTGGTCTTTGGCAACTTGTAACTTCTTACTTTGTTCTCCTTCCACAACACTTATCTTCCCATTCCATGCTACTGAAGATACCTTGTAGCATGTCAAGACCAGCACTGGAAAGCACTATTATTGATGTTCAAAGAGTCTGTTACACACCCATGGATGAAGAAAGCACAGGGGAGGTCAACAGAGCTAACACTTACAAACAAGCTCAAACTGGCCTAGGAGTAAGGAAATATTTGCCCAATTGAAGAATTTCTTCTGAGGAATGAGATCATCCTGTAATCTCCATCCTTTCTAAAAGATTTAAGAGTCCTCAGCAGTAGGAGGGAGTGCCTTTGACAATAATTCTGCACAAACTTCCTTTTCTCCAGTGAAGCCTCGCTTGTCATTTCTTTCTTATCCTGATATCCTCATAAATATTACCGTCCCATTCCTATCAGCTCCTGAAAGGTGGCACTCCTCTTTATTATTTTGAGCTTATTTAAATTACATCCACATTTTGAGCCCCCATCTTGAGAATTTAAAAGAAGAATTAGCACCAATCCTTTACAAACTCTCCAAAAAATAAAAGGAAGCACTTCCTAACTCATTCTAGAAGGTCAGTATTACCCTGACCTCAAAACCAGATGAAGATATCCTATGGGGGAAAAAAAAACTACAGACCAATATCTTTTATGACCAGAGACACAGAAATCCTCAGTAAACTACTAGTAAACCAAATCCGGGAACATATAAAAATGATTATAAACCATAACCAAGTGAAATTTATCCCGAGAATGCAAACTGCAAGGAATAAATCTCACTTGGTTATGGTTTATAATTGTTTATAATGCAAAATTCGTTTAGCATTTAAAAATCAATATATGTGATGTACCATATTAATAGAAAAAAAAACAGAAATGAAATGATCATCTCAATAGATGCAGAAAAAGGATTTGACAACACCTAATACTGTTTTTCTATAAAAACACTCAACATACCAGGAACAGAAGGAATGCCCTCAACCCGATAAAGGCAAAAACCCGTAACTAACATCATACTTAATAATGAAATCTAGATGATTTTACCCTAAGATCAGGAAGAAGATTAGGATGTTTCCTTCTCACCACTTTTGTTCAGCTTGCACTGGATGTTTTCGCCAAGCTAAAATAAAATAAAATAAAAGGTATCAAGACTGAAAATGAAAAAGTAATTAACTCTATTCATGGAAGACATGATCTTGTATGCAGAAAATCTTAAGGAATTCACACGTACACAATGATTGAAAGTAACAAATTTAGCAAAGTTGTAGGATGCATCAATATTCAAAAATCAATTGTATGTCTATGGACTAACAATGAACAATTCAGAAATTAAATCAAGGAAACAGTTCCAATTATAATAGAATTAAAAAGAATAAAATATTTGGTAATAAATTTAACAAAAGAAATATAAGACTTAAACTGAAAACTACAAAACATCATTGAAATAAATTAAAGGTCTAAATAAATGGAAAAGCATCTATTCCACAGATTTGAAGACTTAATATTAAGATGCAATGATCCCTGAATTTATCTACAGATTCAATGCAATCCCTAGCTGCCTTTTTTCAGAAATGAACGAGCTGATTCTAAAATTTACACAGAAATACAAGGCACCAAAAAGAGCTAAAACCATACTGAAGGGAAAAAAAAAGAACAAAGAGGACTAACACTTCCTATTTCAAAACTACAGTAATGGTGACAACATGACATTGGTATAAGGATACACATATAGAATAGAACTGAATTGAGAGCCCAGAAATAAACTCTTATATTTGCAGTCAATTGACTTTTGATAAAGGTGCCAACAAATCAGTGGTGGAAAGCACAGTTTTTTCAATAAGTGGAGTGAGGACAACTGGATATTCACATGCAAAAGAAGGCTGTGTCCCTGCCATGCACCAAGACATTATGGTAAGTGAAATAAGCCAGGCACAGAAAAACAAATGTTGCATGATTTCACTCATGTGCAATCTAGAAATGTTGAACTCGCATAAGCAGAGAGTGGAATGGTGATTACTAGGGAGGGAAGAAAGGTTGGGGAGATGTTGATCAAAGGATATAAAATTTCAGTTAGGAAGAATAAGTTCAAAAGATCTAGCATAGAACATGGTTACTATACTTAATAACAATATGTTGGATTCTTGAAAATTGTTGACAGAGTAGATGTTAAGGGTTGTTACCACAAAAAATAGGTACGTGAGGTAATGCATATGTTGATTAGCTTGATTTAGCTCTGCAACAGGGTATACATATTTTAAAATATCATGTTGTAATTGATAAAAACACATAATTTTTATTTGTCAATTAAATGAAATCAATTTAAAGATTAAAAAATAATAATTGACCATGAGCTGAATTTCAATGCTAGGTATCTGGAGGCTCATTATGCTTTTCTCTCTATCTTTGAAAATATTTTTAGTAATAAACAGTCAAAAACAAAACAGGCAGCTACTACTTACTCATATCTAATTGGTCATTACCACGTGGAAATATAGTGTTGCCAGAGTGTTTAATTTTTTAAGAGGAATTCAGAGGTACAAATTCTAATGTAAAATTTTTGGTGTTTTCTGATCCATTTGTTTAATCATAGGGTACAAAAAACAATTACATTTGGAGCTTGGATTCAGCACACAGCCTCTACTTTGCAACATCCAGTTTAAAATAATTGATGGAATTAAATGCATTCTGAGGCCATGCATCATAAAAGTGATTTATCTTGAGCATATACATGGTGTATTTTATTTTTTAAATTATGTCCTATTTCAAAAAAGTACAAAGTATAAAACAATCGCTCATGTACCTGCGATTCAACCTTAACACATCTTAATATTTGCCATATTTGCTTCAAAAAGAAATAAAATGTTATAAATATCATTAATTCCCTTCCGCTGTTTCTCCTCGATCTCATGTCTTCTGTCTCGCCAAATAACACTACCCTGAAGTTTGTGTCTATGCTTTATAACAAAATGTATAGAATTTCACTGTGGAGTTTCACTAAACAGTATTCAAATGGAAAAGAGACTAGTTGAATTGAAAGATAAAAAGCCTGAAAATGGAACCACAAAACCAAAAAAAAGTCTCTTAAAGTAATCCATACATGGCCAGATACCTGACTCACACCTGTAATCATAACACTTTGGGAGGCCAAGGCAGGAGGATTGCTTGAGACCATGAGTCTGAGACCAGCCAGAGCAAGAACAAGACCCTGTCTCTACTAAAAATAGAAAAATTAGCCAGATGTGGTGGTGTGCACCTGTAGTCCCAGCTACTCAGGAGGCTGAGACAGGAGAATGGCTTGAACCCTGGAGTTTGAGGCTGCTGTGAGCTATGATGACACCACTGCACTCCAGACTGGGCAACAGAATGAGACTCATCTCGGAAAAAAAGAAAGCAATCCACACGTGAAGTAAAGTGTGGTGGCTGAGAAATTGAAAAGAAAGAGATGGGGGTTCAAAACATTTCTTGAAAGGGCCATAGGAACTAATGAGATAAGAAAGAGCCCAAATTTAATGGGGAGAAGGGCAGGGATATACAGAGAGATGATGTGCTTTTAAGAAGAGGTTAAAGAGATGAGTTTTAGAAACTATATGTTTGCGATGTAATAGCAAATTTATCTCATTCTTTTTTTATAAGTGAGAATTTAGCCACAGAGAATTGAACAACTTGCCCAAGTTACCCAGCAGTTAAGTGATAGAAGTGGGATTCAAACCTTGGCAATCCACATCCAAGGCCTTCACACCTTACTACTGTACAATTGTCTCTTGCTACCCATTAGGCAACATCTAGTTCCACATCTTTATATTAGTGCTCAAGGGTGTTTAAAGGAGACATTACAACTAAAGACAGGGCTTGGCGCCTGTGGCTCAAGTGGCTAAGGCACCAGCCACATACACCTAAGGTGGTGGGTTCGAATCCAGCCCAGGCCCACCAAACAACAATGACGGCTCACAAAAAATAGCCGGGCATTGTGGTGGGCACCTGTGGTCCCAGCTACTTGGGAGGCGGAGGCAGGAGACCTGCTTGAGCCCAGGAGTTGGAGGTTGCTGTGAGCTGTGATGCCATGGCACTCTACCCAGGGGGACAGCTTGAGGCTCTGTCTCAAAAAAAAGAACTGAAGACAGAATATTTGGGAGTAAGGTACATGCAGATGACTGTTAAAACTGAAAATAAATACTCTGATGAGAGATTAGAAAAGATGCAAAGTGGAGAACTGAAGAATAACCTTGGAAAACAGCTCCTTTTACTATTGCCTTTTCTTACCAAATTTGAATGACTTGATAGAAAGGGCAAGATTTAGAGAAAGAAAGGTATGTGTTCAAATCCCAGCTCTGCTATTTACAAACTGAGTAATCTTGGGAAAACCACTTTACCTCTCTGACGTCTGTTTTTTCATCTATAGATGGTCATGAGGGTTAAATTTGTAAAGCAGTTAGCATTGTACCAGCATCTAATAAACACTCAATAAATGCTACTTTATTTTAAATTTTATATTAAAAATGGGAGAACAGAGACTGAATATTTAGGCATGTAAACATACGTGTTTAAGCTGTAAAGAAATGCTTTTCTTTCCTGAGATTTTAAAAAAAGTTCTCCACACTAAAAGTACTCAAAGAATATTATATGAAATGCAGTTGTTTTTTCATCTTATTTTTTATTAATTCATAACTGTGTACATTAATGCATTTATGGGGTATAATGTACTGATTTTATATACAATTTGGAATGCTTACATCAAACGGGTTAACATTTTTGTGCACAGCATAAGGGTACATGTCAAAATGATTAAGAGTAGAATACAATAAATAAGTGAGGTGAAAGCTATGAAATACAGTTTTTTGGTTGGGGGGGGGGTTTGCAGTTTTTGGCCGGGGCTGGGTTTGAACCCACCACCTCCGGCATATGGGGCTGGGGCCCTACTCCTCTGAGCCACAGGTGCTGCCCTATGAAATGCAGTTTTAATAAAAGTTTTCCATTTCCTGTGCTCCAGAAACTTTGGCATAATTTGAAAAACAAAACCAAACCAGAACAAAAACAACAGGGTTTGATAAAAGCAATTAGAAAAACTATTTCATCTATGTTTCCTGGCAGCTCTGTTAGAGAAAATTGTAGGGAAAAAGGTGGCAAGCTGATATCTTCCTTGCCTCCCACTTACCAAATCAAGGACTATTTTATTTGTTAGTATTTTTCCTTCTAAGTAGAGGTGCCTTCCGCCCTCCCTCCCTCCCTTCCTCCTTCCTTTCTTTTTTCTTTCTTTCTTCTTTTCCTTTTTGCTTTCTTTTTCTGGGTGGGAGAACCATAGAAGTAAGAAAGCAAAGAAATAGAGCAGATCTGAAAACCTCATCAGAAACAAAGACTGTAAAATAAATATATTAAAACATTTTTTAAATAAAGAAATAACTACTTGAGTAAAGGACAATACATCACTAAACATGATGAGGAATATTTGAAACACAGCTTCTAGAAATGACAAATGAAATCCTTAAAAGTAAAATCTTGATCAAAAATTTAGAGAATTAGATATACTTGAAAAAAGAATTAGTGACTTGGAAAACATATCTCAGCAAATGTCCCAAGATGCAACACAAAGAGATGAAGACCTGGAAAATATGACTGAGAAATAAAGAAGCACGTAGAGAAACATGAGAGGATACAACAAACACTTAATAGAACTCCAGAAAAAGGAACTAAAGAGAACAGGGGAAAAGCAAGCTGCAAAGTTATTATGATTATAGATTTTCAAAAATGGTTTAAAAACATTAATCCTGAGTTACAGAGCATACAAGAGATCACAGTCCAAATAAGTCAAAGTAAACTTCAACCACAAAAGCTCACAGTAAAAAATTATCAGATACATGGCAGCAACAAGGCATCATCAACATTACAGAGAAACATAAAGACAAACCAAGTGAACAAGAATGAGTGAGGCTGGAAATCTCATACACTGCTGGTGGGAGCAAAAAGGTATAGGAGCTCTGGAAAATGGTCTTAGAAAGGTAAGCATATTCTTATCCTCTGACCCAGATATCTCACTCCTAGGTATTTACCCTAAGGAAATGAAAACTTAAGTGTTCAAAAACTTGTGCACACTCAAAAACCTATGCATGTACATTGATAACAGCTTTATCTGTAATTGCCAAAAACTGAAAACAACACAAATGTCCTTTAATTAGTGAATGGATAAAGAAACTGTTATATAATACATCCACAAAACTGAATATCAATCAACTATAAAAATAAACTCCCAATGCAAACAACATCATGGATAAATCTCAAATGCATTTTGCTAAGTGAAGGAAGCCCAATTTAAGGTTCCATGTTGTATTATTCCATTTCTATGACATTCTTGGAAAAACAAACTATAGTGATGGAGAAAACATCTATGGCTGCCTGGAGTTAGAGTTGGGGGAGGCACAAGAAGGTTTGGGGGACATCATGACTGTTGTGTATGCTGATTGTGGCAAGGGTAACCCAAATCTACATGTATTAAAATTCATAGAACTATATATAAAAGGGAAAAAACAAGGTCAAGTTCAGTGGCTCATTCCTATAATCCCAGCACTTTTGGGAAGCTGGAGCACTTCAGGCCAAGAATTTGAGATCAACCTGAGCAGGAATGAGACCCCTTCTCTGCAAAAAAAAATAGAAACATTAGCCAGGTTTGATGGCATGTACCTATAGTCTTGGCTACCCAGGAGGCTAAGGCAGGAGGATCTTTTTTTTTTGTAATTTTTTTAATTAAATGATAGCTGTATACATCAATACAAACATGGGGTACAGTGTAGTGTTTTCACATACATTCTGAAATACTTTCATCAAGCTGGTTCACATAAATTTCATGTCATTTGCATAGT
>CAUYTI010089531.1:0-16712 GCA_963575145.1 Galago senegalensis | reverse complement strand
GTCCCCCTGGGTAGAGTGCCGTGGCATCACAGCTCACAGCAACCTCCAACTCCTGGGCTCAAGCGAGTCTCCTGCCTCTGCCTCCCAAGTAGCTGGGACCACAGGCGCCCGCCACAACGCCCGGCTATTTTTTGGTTGTAGCCCTCATTGTTGTTTGGCGGGTCCGGGCTGGGGATTCAAACCCGCCACCTTAGGTGTATGTGGCTGGTGCCTTAGCCAGTTGAGCTATAGGTGCCGAGCCGACATTTCTTATAAGTGGAATTAGATGTGGTCTTTGGGCCTGGCTTCTTTCACTCAGCATCATGTCTGCAAGGGGCACCCAGGCTGCAGCATTGTCCACACAGCATCCCCTTTTAGGGCCAAATACTATTCCACTATGCACATACCCCCCATTCTGTTTATCCATTCATCAGCTAATGAATACCTGGGTTGTTTCTCCTTTGGGGTCATAGGAAGAACCCTGTTAGGTGGGGCCTGGTGGCTCACACCTGTAATCCCAGCATTCTGGGAGGCTGAAGCTAGTGGACTGCTTCTGCTCAGGGAGTTCAAGACCAGTCTGAGCAAAGTGAACCCTGGTCTCTACTAAAACTAGAAAAAACTAGCCAGGCATGGTGGCACAGGCCTGTAGTCCCAGCTACTTGGGAGGCTGAGACAAAAGGAACATTCAAGCGGAAGAGTTTGAGGTTGCTGTGAGCTGTGACGTACAGCACTTTCTACCCACGGTTATAGAGTTTTCTTGGAGACATAGTCTTACTGTGTCGCCCCGCGTAGAGTGCCTGTGGCGTCACAGCTCACAGCAACTTCAAACTCTTTGGCTTGAATGATCCTTTTGTCTCAGCCTCTCAAGTAGCTGGGACTACAGGCCTGTGCCACCATGCCCGGCTAGTTTTTTGTTGTAGTTGTCGTTGTTTAGCAGGCCCTGGCCAGGTTTGAACCCACCAGCCCTGATGTATGTGGCTGGTGTCCTAACCACTGAGGTATGGGCACTGAACCAAAACATCTTTTTTAGTTCTGATTGTAGGAAGAAAAGAGAAAGGAAAGGAGAGCTTTCCTAAAGTGAATGAGGGAGGCTAAAACAGACGATGATAAAAATTTGTCTAAGAGGGCTTGTTTGAGGCAAATTTACTAAGTAGGAAAAGATAGATGTAAAGGAGGTTGGGGAGGAGATGTCTGGGAGGAAAAGGTCAGTTCTCCCACCCCGTGGGCTCCTGCACTTCTGGACAATTCCTACACAAGGCAAAAATAGAATTCTTACAAGCTTTTTGTAATTGAGGGCAACCTGGGTTTGATGCTAGAAACAGGCCACGGAAGGACCATAACTTTAAGATTTATTTTAGAATGTATTTTTCTAGGCTTTTCTCAGTTTCTGTTTCAAGTTTTTATGGTGGTTTATAAATAGTTCCTTTTGTTTAGGATCTTGACTTACTGGCCTTGATTACTATCAAGCACATTCTCATATACCCCTTCCGTGTTTGCCAGGTAGGTCTCTTGCTGTAACCCAAACTGTGCACCTGCTCCAAGTGAAATTCAAGAACCAAGTTCTTCGCTGGAGCCCCAGAGACCTAGGTCAGGGTGACCTCACACTCTGGACAGAGTCCACATAGCACCCTCTCCCTGTTGTGGGCAAATTTAATTTATTTTTCTTTGCTGTTATGTATATTTTATCTAATTTTTCTTTTCTTTTATCGTTTTATAGCAGTGGTTCTTGACCTTCCTAATGCCGTGGCCCTTTAATACAGTTCCTGTGGGTTGCGACCCACAGGTTGCAAACTGCTGTTTTATAGGGTATGCTGATAGTGGTCACATACAAAGTAGTCCACAGAGTACAGGAAAACGAGATAGGATTGCTGCAAAATAAAAAACGATTTGCCCCTAGCTGTAATTGAGGAGAGTTCCAATTGACCCTCTTTGGGGGAAGGATAAGCATTTTCAATTACATAAAAATGATTGTCAGGCACCACTATTGGATAGAAGGTGAACTACAGGAGACATTTGTTCTTGATCACCTGGATTCTGCATTTGGAGGCATCACCATGTGATGCAGAGATTACCTTCCACATCTTGAGTTACAAATGCTGGAAATGCCAGATACTTGTGTTTCTAGCCTCCCTTGCAGCTAAAGTTGTGTACATGAGTTAGGCTGCCAGTGAGAAGCATCTTCTCCCAGAACTCAAGAAATGCCAAGAAGCAGGGACTATGTAAATTGTAGTGAGGGTGGCAGCAGCAAGGCCCCATCTAGTCAGCATCCAGGATAGGGTGGGCCTCAGTGGTGTCAGCAGTTCACACTGTTCTGTGTTTTGGGGTAGTGACAGTGTGGTTCTCAGAGATCAGGTCTGGGATGAGATTTTAACATTCAGAAGCACCACTCTTTCTGCATAGGGTACGAAGGTGGGAGAGGGAAGGAGAGAGAGACTTTCTCCTTTTATTCACAATTGTCTCACTTGGATGCAAGTTAAAGACATCAAGGCATGATGCTTATTTCTAACAAATGTTTTTCAATTAGAATTTTTGGCTTGCTGTTGGGTGGTAAAGGAACAGTTCCGAAGGACAACAGAGAGTGTGGACCGATTTCTCAAAGCATAGATGAAAAGTAGATGGATTCCAGTTGGGGAAGAGGATTTTAGGTGAGGACAGAAAGCCATCATCCACAGATCAGCTTTCTGTGGGGCTCTGGGGCAGGGCAGAATTTCACCCAGTGGTTTTTGTGGTCCATGTGAGGAAGCATACTATATCCAGGCGAGGTACTGCACCCAACACAGTTCCAGGGGGCATTATTATTTACATTGCCATTGATGGAGGAACAGAGATGGTACACATATAAACGTGGAGCCACCTGGCTGATGGGCTGCATACCTCAGAGAAAGTCGGGGTAGGCTGCCAGAGAGACGCATCTTCTCCTGGAACTCAAGAGATGTCAAGAAGCAGGAGTGTGCCCTCCACACCCCTGAAAGGAAGGAGGAGGGGCTAAAGTAAAGCTGAACCTTACTAAAGAAAACCACATCTAGCTCCTGTGCCAAGACCACCAGCCAGCAGAGGACACCAGGACCGAGGCATACTGCCCTCTCATAAGCAGTCCTTCCCCTCACTTATCTTGCCATGGGGGGCTTTAGGGGAGAGCGAGGCCTCTGAGAGAGGACTGGGATCTCTAATTATGATAAGATACAAATTTGTGCTATGGACTGAACAGTGTCCCCTCCCAAATGCATATGCTGAAGCCCTGACCCTCCCTGGGATAGTATTGGGAGATGCCTTGGGAGAGGAGATAATTAGGTTTGGATGAAGTTATGAGGGTGGGGATCTTGTGATTGGAATAGTATCTTTATAAGGAGAGACATCAAGGTCACTTTGGTTTGCAAACAAAGACAGAAGGTGGCTGTTTGCTAGCACAGAAGAGAGCCCTCATCAGTAAATCAATCTGCTGGTACATTCATCTTGGACTAACCAGCCTCCAGAATTGTGGAAAATAAATACCTATTGCTTAAGCCCCCCAGTTTAAGCATTTTGTTACAGCAGCCCAAGCAAGCTAAGACAATTGTATATTCACACTCAGAACCCAGAAATGTCTGCCCCAATTTGAGGAAAAAGGTCAATGTTCAGACATTGCTCTTTGAGACTCCTCAGACTGGTTACACATGTCCCTAAATTAAATTTCAGACCCAAAGAATAACCTCACCATTTTACCCATCCCAAGTCCTTGTTTTGGTATCAACACCTACCCAGTTGCCCATGGCAGAGACCAGCCCTATCTTGGCTTCTCTCTCTGAACACTTGTCAGTTACCAAGCCATCACTTCTTCCTTTTAAATATGTCTGGGCTATGACCACCTACCTCCATCAGCACTGCCACCACCTCTCCCTGGACCTCTGTGGCTGCAACCCAGCAGGCCTCACTGGGCTTTTCCTCTGGTTTGGACAATCATGCTGCAAGCCTCCAGGGAAGTCCTGGAGCTTTCCTTGACCCTAAGAAGAATCTGGAGGGTTAAGAGTCTAATCAGCAAAGGATATAAGAATGGTCACAGATGAACACTGGAATGTATAATTTGGGGGTGGAGTTTCTAGAAAAGATTAGGTTATCAGTTCATTCTTATTCAAATGATGCATGTATATAACAGATGGGTGCTGGACCTGCCAAAAGTCAGTGCTCCACTCTAAGATGGCGGGCCATCCTTGCTTAAATAATAGAATTGCATTTGTTTCTGTATTCTGAGTCTTGAGCAGACTAACTCCTCATAAATTAGCCCTTTGGTAGACCTGAAGTCAAGGAATATGCAACAGAGGCTGCTAATTGTGCTCTAATAGTCATTTTTGCTTCAGTGAAAGCCTAAATTTTGGCAATCTAGTGCCATCTAGAAAAAAGACTACTTCCTAACCTCAATTTTACAGCAAGGTGTGCCCATATGACTAAGTGCTGGGCAAATGTATATAAATCATAGTATATGCAACTTTGAGGAATTAGCCTCTTTTTCTTTCCTTGCTCCTTTTGTGGATGTGATGGTTGGAGATGAAACAGCCACTTTGCACCATGAGGTGGAAAGCTGTATGTTGAGGACAGTGCAACAGTCAGATTGGAGTAACCTACACCCTCTGTGAATGTGGAACCACTGTGCCAGATCTGGACTGCTGGTGTTTATGTAAGAGAAAAATAAGTTATTTTGTTTGAGTCACCTTTACTTTGGTTTTTGGATTCAGAATTTGATACCCCCAAAATAAGGCACTGCAAATAACATCTAAAATGTGGCACTGGCTTATTGGGATTGATAGGCCAACAGATGGCAAAGATACTGGGTTTCATGTAATGGTTAACATTGATAAGAGGGTCATCTGTAGAGTCTCAGAAGATGGACCACGTACTGACTGAAGCCACAGCAATGAAGCAAAAAGTATGAACGTTGCTTCTTGTTCCTTTTCACAAAGTCATATAAAAGTGAGATGAACGGGGGCAAAGCCAGCCAGACAGCAAGCAGGGATGCGAGCTGCTACTGTTTGGAGGTCTGACCCCTCCAAATCTCATGCTGAAATTTGATCCCCAGTGTGGGTGGTACACCCTAATGGAAGATGTTTGGATTATGGGGGCAGATTGCTCATGAACAGATGAACGCTCTCCCTAGAGGGCAGACAAGTTCTCCCTCTATCAGTTTCTGTGAGAGCTGGTTGTTAAAAAAAGCCTGGCACCTCTCCATTCTCTCCCCATATGATCTCTGCACACACCAGCTCCCCTTCACCTTCTGCCATGAACAGAAGCAATCTCACCAGATACAGTCGCTGGTGCCGTGTTTTTTTTTTGAGAGTCTCGTTTTGTCACCCTTAGTAGAGTGCTGTGGCATCATAGCTCACAGCAACCTCAAACTCTTGGGCTTAAGCTATTCTCTTGCCTCCGCCTCCCAAGTAGCTGTAGCTATAGTTGCCCGCCACATGCCTGGCTATTTTTTAGAGATGGGATCTTGCTCTGGCTCAGGCTGGTCTTCAACTTGTGAACTTAGGCTACCCACCTGCCTTGACCTCCTTTTTTTTTATTATTGTTTGAGACAGAATCTTACTTTGTCCTC
Source organism: Galago senegalensis (assembly GCA_963575145.1). NCBI lineage: Eukaryota > Metazoa > Chordata > Mammalia > Primates > Galagidae > Galago > Galago senegalensis. The sequence continues at coordinate 11,167 of CAUYTI010089531.1, read as the reverse complement.
CTCAGTAGAGTGATGTGGTATCACAGCTCACAGCAACCTCAAACTCTTGGGTTCAAGCAATTCTCTTGCCTCAACCTCTTGAGTTGCTGGGACTACAGGTGCCTGCCACAACCTCAGGCTATTTTTTAGAGATGGGGTCTCACTCTTGCTCAGGTTGGTCTTGAACTTGTGAGCTCAGACAATCTACCCACCTAAGTCTCCCAAGTGCTGGGATTATAGGCATGAACCACCGTGCCCGGCATGGTGCCATTCTTCACGCACAAGTTGCAGCACCTAAAGCCAAATAAGCCTCTTTTCTTTATAAATTACCCAGCATCAGCTATTCCTTTTAGCAATAGTAAATGAAATAAGATGTGGGGGAATCCTGCTTTTTTGCCTATACCCTCACTCAAAGTTGATTTCTTAAAACATTGGAAACACCTTTGCAGCTATTAAGAGTGGTGGCCTTGAAGTGGTAGCCTTAGCCAGAGATAAGGCAGAGACAGCATGCTGTTTTCAATGCTTTTCTGCCAGAAAATCCAAACCAGGTAACTTCAAAGACCAGATTAGAGATGCTGCTTCCCATCCATGCTTCTCTTTCAGGTGGCCTTTGGGCAGCTGCCTTAAAGTAGAGGTGGCAGGAACAGAGCCTAGAACACCACAGTCTAGACAGATCTTTGGTTGTGAGTGCTTGATGAATTCTACTGGCAAAGAAACCATAAGCCTTGTCTTCCAGAACCATGAAAGCAACACTGGAGGCTCCTCTCAAAACTGCCAAAGAATAAGCAGACTTTGAAAGCTGTGCCATTCCCAAGGCCACCCTGGGCAGCCCCATCCCGCCATGGCCACGGAGGCCAACAGATAAGGAGTCCCTTCCGGGCAGCGAGTCTGTGCTGTCAGATGGCTATCAAGGGACTCTGTACTGCCAAAGGATGTCTTCATTGTTCTGGACAGTGGGATTCAAGATAACCACTGGGAATACCAACTCCATGCCTCCTCTTCTGATGAATGAGTTTCAGTAGCTGTTTGACTGTTTGTATGTCACTATCTATGGGGGATGTTGGGTGAAAATAACTTGTCTTTCAGTTTTAAAGTTCATAAGATGCCACCTATAGCTAACAGAGAAGACTTGTGTATCCCAAAAGGTTTAGCTTCATGCTGTGACTGCGTGGGACTGGGGTATCTCATTAGAGCAGAAGAGGAATGGCTCTATGTGGAGGCAGAAGGGTGCCCAAAGGATTGAGCTATAGCAGACACAATTGTCCCTCAAACACATTCTTTCCTTGTTTTTCAGGAATAGGACTTTGGAATTTTACTTAGATATGTGGGCTCTTGGAATAAGAATGACCTTTTGTAGGCTCCCTGGCAGTAGATATGTCTTTGTGACCAAGTTCTGATCAACAAGACATCCAACATCCAGTGACATGCCCTCCAGGAAGGGGGTTTGCTTTTATTCTCCCTTTCTGCTGACTGGAAAGTAAACAAGGTGGAAGCTCCATACTAAGGATGGAGAGCAACAATGGGGAAGGAACCTGGGACACTACTGAGCACGCAGCCACCCTGGAAGCCTTGGCAAGACACAAGGTCAATTTGTACTTTGTGTAGGCTACTTTGGTCAAGAGTAGAACCTAAATCTGATCTAGAATTTGCCACACAAAGTCAAGGCTGAGACAGGTACTGTATGTGGAGAGGAAAAGAGAGAATTGGCTTCTAAAATAACTGATACTTATAAATTTTTAAAAAGCAAACACAGGAAGAAAACATGTACAGACATCAATTATGAGAATAAAAATGTCAACAGACAATAGTGTTGCATAGCTTTGAATGTTTTTATATTGATCAAATTGTTTTTCAGCAGAGTCACTGACAGAACAGGTCAGAATGAAAAATATTCCAGTTTTACAGGAAAAATATCACTGATCAATTAAGAGACTTCAAAAACGACATGACTTCACACAAATCCTTTGGTTGCTCCAAGCAGAACATGAGCCATGAAGATGGTGGGCTATCCTGGCCTCCAACCTCCCACGTGTTTGGTTCCCCAGAGTCTTTGCCATCTGTACTGAGACTGCTCCCAGCTTAGGATGACAGGCAAGAGGGTGGCAATCCTCATCTGTGCATGCAACAGTGCCAAGGGCTGAGGGACAATTTCTTGGTGACAAGTCACAGAAATGTGATCCATGTCTCTCTAGCAGTTCTACAGCTTTGGTTCAGGATTAATTTCAACTCTGGAATACCTGATCCTAGAATGGCAAGTCTTAGTGCATCTGGCCCCAGCTCAACCTTTCCCTTTTATATAACAAGGAAACTGTGGGCTGAGGGTGACATATCTCGCCTAAGTCCAGGTCTAGGCCCAAGTCCGGTCTCTTGCGGTCCTTCCCCACTGATGCTGCTTCTTTGTTGCCTCTGGAGGGTGAAGAGGACTGTTGCCTGCCTTCAAATGATAATTCCTGAGGGACAACAAAAGGTCAGCCTGCGACACAGCAGTAGCGGCACCCACACTCATTTAGAAGCATGTTTAAGCACAATATCAATGACTGTGGCAGGAAATTCAAGACTATGACAAGCCTGTGATCCTCCCCCACCCACAAATAAGAGCTGAATCTTTTTCTCTGGGAAGTCAAAACACCAAATGCAGATTCTAGAAGGTGACACCAGCAGGGATCTTCCACCTTGATTAAATCAGCACATCCATGTGGAGTGTAATTAGGTTTTCTGGAAAGCGCCAAGTGCATAGGATGTAACTATCTTCTCCATTCGCATCCAGCCAAATTTCCCAGGCAAAATATTTATTCTGATTCTGATGTAGTTTTCCATTTAGGCCTAAAAAAGCCTTTTTAAATAGAACTGCTTAAAAGTATAAGGTAGTGAAACTGGAATCTTGAGCTGCGGATGTTAATTGGTAATATCTATGTAGTATTTACTTATACCTTTTGCTCCTTTAGATAATTCTCTTGGCTTGTTCTTTCCAGTATTTCACGGATTTTGTTCTGGCAACATTTGCTGGGTCTAAACTGCTGGCGTGCCTAGTTGTAACCTTTGGCAACCTTTTTAGAAATTTATGTGACTATAATGGCAGCATTTCTGCAAACAGATTAAACACTTTTTTTTTTTTTTTTAATGACAGAGTCTCACTCTGTTACCTTGGATGAAATGCAGTGGCATCAGCCTAGCTCACAGCAACCTCAGACTCCTGGGCTCAAGTGATTCTCTTGCCTCAGCCTTCTCAATAGATGCAACTAAGGGTGCCTGCCACCACGTCTAGCTAATTCTTTTATTTTTAGTAGAAATGGGATCTTGCTCTTGCTCAGGCTGGTCTTAAACTCCTAAGCTGAAGCAATCCTCCTACCTTGGCCTCCCAGAGTGCTAGGATTACTGGCATGAGCCTTTGTGCCTGGCCTAAACAATTTCTTTCTTTCTCTCTTTTTTTTGGGACAGAATCTCACTATGTCACCCCCAATACAGTGCTGTGGCATCACAGCTCACAGCAACCGCAACCTCAAACTCTTGGGCTTAAGGGATTCTCTTGCCTCAGCCTCCCAAGTAGCTGGGACCACAAGCACCTGTCACAATGCCCAGTTATTTTTTGTTGCAGTTGTCATTGTTGTTTAGCTGGCCTGGGCGAGGTTTGAACCCACCACCCTTGGTCTATGTGGCTGGCTCCATAACGGGTGCCGAACCAACAATTTCTTTCTAAAAAAACAATAAAACACCAATCTCTAAAGACATTTAGACTACTTCTCAAGCTTTGCATAGAGGGTGATGATGCATTTTATCGAATGGCAATAATTTGCTAAACATCCTGATGGCACCTAAGTTTTATGCCAGCATTCCCTTCTCCCTCTTTTCTGGAGCTTTGCTGAGAGAAAAATCTCTGAGGCTAGACTGAACAGAGGTACTGGTGTAATATCCCTTTGTGCTCTAGCTCTTCCCCTCTTCCAGAAGAAGAGCAGTTTCCTCTTATAAAAACCCAGTGTATTCTACTTTTGTGTGATATGTTTTTGGGATAACTGCTCCAGGTAACTCATCCAGAGTGGCGTCTGTTTCTATCTCAGCTGATGAACAGTCACATCGATAGCATGTTCTGATTCAGTCCTCGCCCCAGCCTAAAGTCCTACGGGTGTACAGATGAGGAAACAGAGCTCCTAAGTGACGAGGCTGACAGCTAGGTAGTACTGAGTGGGAGCAAGAACCGAATGTCCCATCCGTTAGCTCTAAACTTCCCGATGGTTTCTTGTTTCAGAGTATGAGGTGAGAGCACTGTGTAACACTTCCTTCCCACCCCTGCCATTTAGCAGTAAAATATCCACGGGAGAAATGGGAAGCATGCAAGTGAATATGCTAGCTCTGGAGATAAAGAACCTTTAGAAACCCCCCTCCCACAAATAGGTCTTTATCCATCTTGTAAGCAGGAAGCTACTCGATTGGTCCAGAGTTTGCTAAATATCAAAATGGCTTCATTTACGTGCACTATAGCATGACAACATCATTTTTCCATTAGTAACATTAGGTAACTGGCTTAGCTTCCTCTTCTGGGTATATAAAAACCGCTATTTAAAAATGCCACATTAAAATGTTTATGTAATTTATTTTCCTTAAATAATAATTTGCTACAATCCTGTCACAAACTTTAAAAAATTTAACACATTATTCACAAAGGCAGAATTCTTTAGGACAATCAAAATCCTGGTGTACTTAGAATAAATTAACTTCAATTGCGTTTATATTCAGATAGTCTGATCTTCTCCTTTGAAATGAAATGGAGACCATTGTAACTGAGTGTGAATGCACACATTTGTTCTTCTGTACAGAGACTCATTCTTTATATAAACTCAATGGTAATTTGAATCAAGTTAGGGATCCTGAGAAACCCTCACCCGTGGGCGTACACACACCCGGAGACAACCTTCTAGAAGCTGGGTTTCCCATCGTTCAATTACCAGAAAAATCTTTTCTCAGAAGGGCAAAGATTCTGAATATTTAGATGATATTGTCCCATCTCCCCTCAGGAAAATCATTAAGGTTTCAAGCGCAGTAGCTTGAAGTAGCAGCAATACAGTAGATTCAGTAGTCAGAGATTCCAGTCCTGGCCTCTCAGTGTATAGTAAGGGGCAAGCAGAGGCGAGAGACACCTGCTCCTATAACTACGACACATGATGACGAGAGGACACTGAGAGTCCTACCTCTCAGAGTCTTGGCTGAAAACTCACCTGAACATCGGGTTCAGGCACGAGGGTGAACCTGAAGAGGGGCCTGATTCTCAGGAACGTGAGTATTGATTACAGTGGCCAGGAGATGGGACAAAGGAAGGGAGGGCAGAAAAGGTACTGCTCAGCCTTCAGCCTGAATTCCCAATGCCACGCTATTCAGCAAGTTCGTCAGGATTTCCGTAGCATCAGGGGCCAGTAGACATGAGTTGTAAGGACAGATTGCTCAGCCCTTACAGTCCTGTACACATAAACACACGAAACACCCAAGAAACCTGAAATAACCATGCTGTCTTGTTTCTGGGGAGTCAACGGCACTCCTGGAGTCCTCTCTCAATTGCCCAAGGATGGCTGACAGGGTGTGTATGGTGATGTTAAGGAGGAAGGCAGGTCCCAAACTGAAGATTCCTTCTTGCCTATTTCTCTCTGTAGGAATAACAGGCCTAAGTGATGCCGTAACTGCATGCGTATCTACACCAGTTCCTATGTACATGATACCTTTTCTAGAGAAATTTTAAAGTGCCTGGGTTCAAAGGTGCTCATTCCTTTCCCACAGCTACCAGTTCCTCTTGCTGCTTCCAGAGAGCAGGTCTGTCTCCTCTCTTAGGGAGGGTGCCCTTGGGAAAGAGGAATGAACACGTTCACAGTTGTTCTAACTGGGATCCAGCATCGGGACCAAGCCTTCTTCATACACACGAAGAATCGCTTCACACACAAACTTGTACTGGCTCTGGAAAAGAAAATGAAGCTGTGTCAAGCCCCTTGGCTCTAGGAGAGTGCATCATACCACAGACACGGTGGGTCTTTTGCATCATTTGTAGAGACTCCCTGAGCGCCAACTCTGGGCCGTGCACCAGGCAAGCAGAGATGCAACTGTGAACTCCTAATTCCTATAGGATGGGGGGAGGGGAGCCCAGAGAAGGATGGGCAAAGTGTCACAGAAACATGACAGAAGGAACGACTGAGGGTTGGTAGGGGGAGATGAGGAAGGAGCAGGGGGGGTTCCTGTGGGGTGGCTGTTAGACCTGAGAAAGCCCTGACAAAGACACCCCATTTTGAGAAGCGCAGTCTGGGCCCCAACACCTGCGTGTGCATTGGAGGAGGGGCTGCACAGGTGGGCTGGGGCCTGTGGAATGCCCTGCCTTGGAGTGAGGAGTCCGGATTTTTGTGCTAAGAGTCTCTGTACAATACTAATATCACTTAAGAAACAAATCTTAGCAAAGTGAGGGGAAAAAAGTATTTAGACGGAGTTTCTCCAGCTAGGAAAATTTACCAAGATGATGGATTTCTTTTTTTTTTTCTTTTTTAACCAGCAATGAGGTCTTCCACAGCACAAAAGAGGGCAGAGAATGGCCTTAATAATATAAGCTGATTTTTTTTCTCTTAGCCAGATTTCCTGGATACAAACTAACATAAAAACAACAAGAGCTGTAGTCTGTTAGGGAAATCTTGTAAACTTGGTCCACAACCTCTCCAGGTCCCAGGGCTGGCTGGAACATGGAGTTGCCATTCCTTTCTTTGCTAAGTCCTTCTCATCCACCCTGGGGGTTTTCCTCCAGGAAGCCTTCCTCAACTTTCCAAAGTCTGCTTCAGATACTCTTCTTCCGATGTGTCCTCAGACACCCCTGAACGTCCCCACTGCTGCTAAGATTTAGAATAGACTAAGCCAGTTTTCTTGCTAGATACAAGCTTCTGTCTCTCCTGTTTACACAAAGTTGCTGAATGAACATGGGGTGGTCCTCATTCTGCAGATGGGGAAACAGAAGCGAAGGGCTATCCAAAGGTCTCTCACCATGTGGGGGGAACCTGACCCCCATTCTTTCCACGCCACTTCACTGCCCCCCTTGAAGTTCTGGGGGAAAACTCCGTTGTCCTTTTGAGAACATGTGCAGTACTGAGCATCCAGAGACCATGGAAGTGAGAGACAGCCCAAGGGGGCATAGTGTGGCTGATAGTGTACAACAACTGCTGAGCCAAAAGGCTACCCAGGCACAGGTGGGTGGGGTGAAGCCCTAGGTGACCCTGCTTCTGTCCGATGGCCCAAATCATGAACCAGCAGTTCCATAGTACAGGGTGGGACACCAGGGCTGCCCTCTGGCAGAGGGTCTGGCAAGATAAACCCAAGGCAGCAGAAGGGGAGGGCAGCAGAGCTCAGAGGCTAGATGGGTGTGGGTTATGGAGTTGAGCAGCCCTGACAAGCTCTGTGAGCTCGGCACGTGACTCAGTCCCCTTGAGCCTTAGTTTCTTGACCTGCAAAGCCCTTTTCCTGTGCGCCAGCACTCAGGAAGGGGTCATCATCATTTCTACAGGATTTCTACTCACTGATGTCTGCACCATCATGGCGCGCTGGTCTCGCATCCTCCGGACAACATCCAGCGGGTATACTGGCAGATTTCTCTCAATTAGGCACATGGCTGTTTCCATAGTGACCAACACGCCAGTTCGTCCTATTCCAGCACTGGAGAGGGAGAGAAGAGAGCCCTGGATTGGCCTGAGAAGCATTCTGCACGGCCCAGCCAGACTGTTCCTATGTTTACTTAGGAGCTTTCCTCCCTCAGCCTTCAAGAATGCAGAACACACACCAGGTGTGCTCTGAGTACGCTGAAGCCCATCCTCACATGCTGAGGCTGGGGGCTTCACAGCTGGGGGGAAGAAACCCACCATTAACACTCCTGCTCTCATTCACACCAGCGGGGCGGGTCAGCAGAGGGAAGGGTATGGGCAGGACTTTTCCTCTGTGACTTCACAGAATTCCAAATCTTTTGAGATAGTGAGGAAATAAAGAGGAGTCTGTAAATGCACACAAGTCTGTGGGATCGGGGTGGGTTTGGTGCCTGTCCACTCCTCTCCAGGCCTTTCCCAAGGGGTCAACACAACACAGCGAGGGTCTTACCTGCAGTGAACTAAGACAGGCTCACTGTCCACTCTCAGGGACCTCACATAGTTTACAAATTCCAGAAAGTCCGAGGAATCATCAGGCACACCGTGGTCGGGCCACGCGACGTACTGGAGATGCATCAGTGTGTGTTCTTCCCCTGTCTGTAGAAGACATGGGGGCCACTGTGGGTCAATCCAGGGAGATGGTGGCCACGAGGGCCTCGGCCCCACCCCAGACACCAGCCAGCATGGGCCTGTCCCTGTCCCTGATGCCTTCTCCCACCACGCAGCCCTGTGGAGGCTGCTGCTGATTCCACCCCTGAATTCACCCTCCCGCAGGCTGGCTGCCTCCACCACTTACACCTGATTTCATCCATTTGTGTCTATGAAACTTGTCATTAGGGCCACACACGCTGGCTCTTTTTATTTGTATGTTTATTATGGCAAAATATACATAACGTGAAGTTTACCACTATAGCCATTTTTAAATGTTCAGCAGCATTAAGTATACTCACAGTATTGAGTAACCATTATCATTATCCATCTTCGGAATCTTTTCAATCACCCAAACATATGGTATATGTCTATATATCCCCATCCTCCCCTTCCCCACCCCCCACCCTCCCAACAAGCACTGTTCTATTTTTGTCTCTGTGAGTTTGACCAGGTACTTCATAGAAAGGGAATCCTACGGGTGTGTTTTTCTAGCACCACGCCAGGCCTGGGAGAAGGGCTTTGTTGGTCTAGAGACTGAGGCTTGGGAGAGATTGTACCTAACAAATACAATCAGTGTAACCTAATTCTTTGTACCCCCAATGAATCCTAAACAATTAAAAAAAAAAAAAAAGAGACCGAGGCTCAAGGGGACTGAGTTACTTGGCCAAGGTCACAGAGCTTGCCAGGGACTTGCTGCACTTCCCGTAGTGTCGAGGTTTGCCCATGCTGCATCGTGGGTCAGCATTTCCTCCTTTTCAGGCTGAATGATACTTCATCGTACGCATATACTGCATTCTGTTTACCCAGTCCTCTATCTATGGACACCAGGTTGTAGCTACCCCTTGCCTGTTGTGACCAGCACTGCTGTGGATATGGGCACTGGCTCTCCGACAGGTGGTCCTGTGTGTTACTGGTGTGCTCAGCAGGCCCAGGTGAAAGAAAGAGAGGGCAGCCCTAGAAGACTGACCCACCTGGGACCACAGTGGCTGTCCATTCAGCACCTGCCCCTCTACTGTGCCCCCTCAGACTGCTGCTCACCTCGGTGTTGGTGACCAGCATTTCTCGAGACACATAAGCGATGGTGCAGTCTTCTGACTGACACTGGATGTGAAAACTGCCGTGGTCCATGACGTCAGGGGGGTCGGGCCAGTACTGGTGACATTTGGTCTGTAAGGAACCACCAGCTGTGGGTTAGCCTCCTCTGTGGGGTGTGCATCCAGCCAAAGGCCTTTCCTGCACACCTGTGAGCGCTTGGGCAATGGTGCCCGGTTCTGTGCTCACTCTCGGGGAGGGTTGGGGGGCAGAGGAACCTCCTTCCTCCTCAGAGAGTGGTGCAGGGGTCAGCCTCACCCATCAGCCCTGGGTGAAGATGGGATGGGGACTTGTGTTCTTCCCCACCTGGGTCTGCTCACTGGGAGAACAGCAGAGTCCCACTCAGACATGGGGCTTTGGCTTATGATCCACGGCTCCCCTGACCTTCCCAACCCCCAACCCCTTCCACAGGTCCTTCCTTGGCCCCAAGAGCTCCTGCCCCAGCCCTCCTTCACCACCTGCCCCAGCCCTCCTTTGCAACCTGTGCCAAGTCCTCCTGAGGATGGGGCCTCAGGGACAGGGATGGAGGGCAAACTTTGGGGTGCCAGACACACCACTGCTGGAATCACCCCCTCCTCCACTCAGAAGGTGGGTGATTTTGAACCATGCTCCTGAAACTTTTCCATGTTTTCCACCTGAAAGACGGGAAATGGCACCTGCCTCAGGGCTGGTGACAGAGGCTGGAGGCATGCTGAGCCCTCTGTAGGGCAAGTCGGCAGTGGCCTTTTTACTGCTGCGGCTCTGGGCTCCCTATCAATGTGTAAGAGTGATCAGAGATTCCACAAGATCCCGGATTAAGAAAATGCCTCAACTGAGGCGAACATTTCTTTTCATTGGAACAGCATCTCTGAGGTCCTCAAATGCTTTCACAGATGATGGTGCATGGAGCTGGTCCTCCCCACACAGTGGACAAGGAACCTGGGCTCTTCCTGCAAACCCCATGGTGCCTCTTGGTGCGGCTATGGTGTCCCCACCACCCTCCCTATTTTTCTCCCCCCTTTATGCCCTATAGCTTATTCCAGTAGCCATCTCCACGTCCATCTCTGACTTCGAAGCAAACTTCAGAGCTAAGCTGTCCACCCCATCACAGCTCCTTCTGCTGGTCAAATCCTGACTCACGAAAAACTATCTTCCCCCCAAGCCTACATACAGTTGTGCCAATTTAAATAAAAATTACATTTGTTTATGGTGAAAATGGCATAACAAAAGACACGGAATTTTTCTGGAAACAGATTTTCTATTCTTATTTTCAAATGTCACAGTGCATACTTGAAATTAAAGGATGCATATTTGAAATTAAAGGTCCAGGCTTTGCTTCAGCTTTGCTACCTGTAGAACCCAGGGCAGAGTGACAAACCCTGACCCACTAGCCTCCTCACCTGTGTGGGAAGGAGAAGTGCCTGCCCACAGGACAACAGGGAGACGATTCTCTCTGAAGCCATCAAGCCACACAGGCAGTACCACAAAGACCTGCGCCTCTGTTTCACAGCGAATCTGACCAGAACTGGACTCTGATAAGATTTAGATTTTAGGTTTACTTGGATCTGAGCATGGGGAGTGTAGGGGAAACAGCAAGAAGTTTGTGGAGATCTTGAGTTTTAATCCTGATAAGTTCTACCAACCAACAGGGTGAACCTCAGCAGGTTACTAAACTTTTTTTTTTTGAGACAGAGCCTCAAGCTGTCCCCTGGGTAGAGTGCCATGGCATCACAACTTACAACCTCCAACTCCTGGGCTCAAGCGAGTCTCCTGCCTCAGCCTCCCAAGTAGCTGGGACCACAGGCACCCACCATAAC
>CAUYTI010089530.1:0-49448 GCA_963575145.1 Galago senegalensis | reverse complement strand
AATATAAATGTTTTGACACAATGACTAAGCAAATGACATGAAATCTATGTTAACCAGCTTGATGAAAGTATTTCAAATTGTATATGAAAACACTACACCGTACCCCATGTTTGCATTAATGTATACAGCTATCATTTAATTAAAAAAAAAAGAAAAAATGGTCATCTCCCTAATTATTAGAGAAATGCAAATTGTAACTGCCCTGAGATATCATCTAACCCCTGTGAGAATGGCCCACATCACAAAATCTCAAAACTGCAGATGCTGGTGTGGATGCAGAGAGAAGGGAACACTTTTACACTGCTGATGGGACTGCAAACTGATATAACCTTTTTGGAAGGAAGTATGGAAAACATTCAAAGAACTCAAGCTAGACTTCCCATTGATCCTGCAATCCCAATAACTAGGCATCAACCAGAAGGAAAACAGTCCTTTTACCATAAGGACTGTTGCACTAGACTGTTTATTGCAGCTCAATTTACATTCACCAAAATGTGGAAAACAGCCCAAATGCCCACCAACCCAAGAACGGATTAACAAGCTGTGGTAAGTATATACTATGGAATACTATTCAGCCATTAAAAAGATGAAGACTTTACATCCTTTATATTAACTTGGATGGTATTAGACACATTATTCTTAGTAAAGCATAACAAGAATAGAGAAGCAAGAATCCTAAGTACTCAATTCTGATATGAGGACAATTAATGTTCTAGTACATGGTGGAGGGTGGGAGATGGGGGGAGCAGAGAGCTGGAAGGAGGAAGGGAGGTGTAAGAAGGGAAGAGAAGAGAGGGAAGGAGCCATCCGGTGGGGGGGCACAGTGTGTGACACACCTTTTGGTGGCAGGAACAATTATAAGAGGGATTTTACCTAACAAATGCAATCAGTGTAACATGGTTCTTTGTTCCCTCAATGAATCCCCAAGAATAAAAAAAAAAGTTTACATCAAAAGATTTAAATAAATTATGAATTGTAATTAATGATATGCATGCTGAAGTATTTAGAAGGAAGTTTCCTAATGTCTGTAATTTCTTTTGAAAAGCATCAGAAAATATGATTTATGGGTGGATATAGGATTAGGTAGACGGATGTCAGATAATGCAAATGTTAATGTTAGCTTCTGTAGTAGATACATGAGTGTTCGTTGTAAAATTGTTTCAACATTTATGTCATTTAGGTCACGATCCTTTTTAACAATGAAAATACATTGCAGCATTACCACTGTTCTTGGGTCTCATTTAAGTCCTTTATATCTCTGTTTAATTTCTGTTTAGAGGATCTGTTCAGCTCTGTAAAAGGAGTGTTAAAGTCCCCTATTATTATGGAATGAAAGGATATCAGATTGCTCAGACTGAGATTCTTTCCTCTGCATGGTCTAATCTGTTATTGGTACTTTCAACTATATCTTCAAGTTCCCTAATTGACTGCTTCAATTCCTCCAACTCTGCCTTATCCTTTCTATATTCTTCATATCATCCATCTCTTATTTGACTCTGTTTTTGGATTTACTTTTGGTTATTTTCCACTTTCTCAGAAATTTTCTTCACTGTGTTCATCATCTGTATTTAAAATTCCCCCTCTATCATTTCTAACGTTTCTTTATAGGTGGAATCTCTGTAGTAACTACTTTATGGTCCCTTGGAGGGGTTACACCAGACTGGTTTTTCATGTTCCCAGTATTTTTCTGCTGTTTCTTACTCATGAGTGTTTTCTTTTACCTGTTTCCTTGCCCTAATTTTCCTTTCACTTCCTCTTGCTCTTTAAGTTACTGTGCCTCTGACTTAAGTTTTTGATGAGTCTTTTTGGTACAGGACTAAAAGGATGAAAACATTGAAGAGCAAGAACAGAAAAAAGATTAAAAAAATAAAGAGAAAGGAGAGGGTGTGAATAAAAGGGAATATTGACAAACAGAAAAGAAGCAGAGAAAGGAGACAAGAGTACTAAAGGTATACAGTATGGTACCTTAACCCACACCTTGAAATACCCCCAACCTCTGGGGGTTCTTGGTTGGGTATATCCTTGAGGTCAGCAGCAATTTGCCAGCCTGAGCAGACACAGTACTCCATCTCCACCAAATAGAGGGAAAAAAAACAAACAAAAATACTATAAATCAAACCAAAACAATCCAACAGAAAACCTTACAGGATAAAATTGGAGGAAAAACCAAATAACAGGGTCAGAAATACTAGCAAAAATAAAGTTCTTATTATTAAAGAAGACAAAAATGGAAAATTATATTTACACTAGAAAAATGAAGAAAGAAAGAAAAGAAAGAAAAATTTAGGGGGGGGGATTGAAATTTTAAAAAAGGGAAAAAAATCCAAAAACAAAACAGTATATATATCTTGCTGAATATTGTCTGGGCAACAGATGATCTTTTGTGATATGAGATGCTAATCACAATGTTGATACAGTTGTATAAGATGGAGACTGGAGGACACTGCTGACTTCTTTGACCTCAAACCCCTCAAGGTTGAGAGCTTGAGTCTCTCCTCTGCCCATTTAAAAGACACTTTAAACTGTTAACCTTGGCTAAGCAGAGGCTTTCCAAGGAAAGCACGTGTCACCGGGATCTTTGCTGAAGTGGTTGTCCCCTTATCAGGTGCAACAAAACCAGCCTCACTGTATGCCCCTGAGGGCCAATGTTTCAAGGCAGCTCTCCTCCTGCCAAGCACTAAAAGCTCCATTCTTCCCTTCCATCTTAATCCTGGCCTTTGGTGCTGTTCACAATGACTAGATCACTCACCCAAGATCTCTCAGCATGGGCCTCACTCTGTGACCCTGATGGACAGAGTCTATAAGGCAGCTTTCCCACAATGACTTTATGCAGCTCACAGCTGAATAATGATAGCTCCATTCTGGCCTAGTGGCTCAATCCTGGACCCTGGACAATGCTTAGAGTAACTTCCACTCTCACCCAATTTCCCCCAAGGGAATTTAACCAAATTCCCAAGTCCAACAAAAACAAAACAACCTCCAGGGAAGGTCTTCCCTGTCTACAATCTTGTTGTTGTAGGTACAGCCATGGCAGCCGCCACGGCCTCAAACCTAAGGAACACAATCACTTGCTACTTCTCCATTGCTTATGTCCTCCTCCTAGGGTCCTTTCATTGTCACCCTGAATCCCAAAAGGTATATTTCTAGGCAGAGACCACAAGCCAGAGGTGCCTGGAGTCTTCCCTCCCCAATCTCCCCATTCTCACCACGCCTGTTTACAAAGAAGCTGCTACTCAGCCACCATCTTGCTCCCAAGATCTGATGTCAATTTATATAAAATAAAATGCTTAAATCTTAAGTATGTACTCAATGTATTTTGACAAAAGCATAAATTTGTGTAAATAAAACGCCTATGGGGGAATACAGCATTACTATCATCTGGTAAATTTTCCTCATCATTTATTCCATTAAATTCTTGCCCCAGTGGCAACTAGCATTATCATTTCCCACCATAAGTTAGTTTCCCTGCTCTAGAAATTTGTGTAAATGGAAATATTTATACAATATTTTGTACTATTTTGTATAAATAGTGAGATGTCTCTGAGATTAATTTATGTTGCATTTAGATGAAGTTTATTTCTTTTAATTGCTGATCAGTATTTCTTTGTATTGTTTAATCTGTTGATAAGCACTTGGCCTGTTACCAGGTTTTAGATATTGTGAATAAAACTTTTTTTATTTGGCCAGGGTTGGGTTTGAACCTGCCACCTCCTCTGGCATATGGAGCTGGCACCCTACTCCTTTGAGCCACAGGCACCACCCAGAATAAAGCTCTTATAAACATTCTAGTATGACTCTTCCTATGAGCATATGTAACTATTTCTCTTACATAAATATCCTGGAGTGGAATTGTTGGGCTTTAGTGTACATATGTGTTTAATTACATAAGAAACGGCCAGAATTTTTTGAAAGCAGTGGTGTCATTTTGTACTTTCACTATGAAAATTTGGTATAGTCTTTATATGAATGCGAGTGTGTTTGGCAGGGGACAAAGTAGCATAGAATTTGGAGAGAAGTTATTTTATTCACCATGTAATCTTAATTCAAGCATGAACTTAGCTATAGCTTTTTCTGTGGGAATAGATGTTAAAAGATCTCTATGAGGAAGGGCCACAGAATAAGCGAAAATAATAAGGAATAAATGCATTTGTTCATGGAAACATGTATAGAAAACTACCTATTCCAACATTAATGATAGTCAGAGAAATGAACAATGAATGTGAAAGAATATATAGATGAATACTCTGCCGATCTGTCTATATTATGAAGATAGTTACAATAAGATAAGTAATCTGATCAGCTGTTCTGTTTCCAGTAATCTCATATCTACCTGCTGATTATACTTTAGTGTCCTCAAATAGATTTTCCAACTTAGAAAGATTGTTTTAAGCTATTTACATAGTATTCCATATTGTACTTTATCTCCCCCAAAGGAAATAATGAGTTTTATTTACACTGATAGGTTATGGTAAATTAAACATGTGATTAATTTATATTAAGATCTTTAACTCTTCTGCCACCAAGTGAGCTGACATGTTCTAATCATAAGTATATACTATAAATTTCCCTGTAAATTTCATGTGTGTTGAGCATTGTTATAAGCTGCATTTGAACTATCTGGCTTCTATCTGTTCAATTAGCTCATTTTCTTTTTAGGATGGGACTTACCATTTACTTTTGCCTTTTACCCTACCCCAGTGCTGGATTACAACAGAAAGCCTTCAATTTCCAACCCTCCAAATAAATGTAAAGATAACTCTTAAATCTTGTATTTGTATATAAAATATTACTTACAAGCAACTTACAATAATGATGCCAGTAAGTTTAACAACCTTTTAGAATGCACATATGTATTTGTGGACTGAAGCATGCAGTAGCAATATAACCCTGCTAATAACTCTTTTTGTAAAGTCTGTATCCCTATAATTCTGCTAAAATGAGAATTGATAGCGATGGTCTTCTGGCTGATTTGATTCTGTCCTGGGTTTTGCATATATGCTTGGATCACAGGATACTTTCTCTGCAATTTGTATCTAAGTAATGAGATTTGACTAGCTGGTCCATTTGTTCCATGTTCACATTCGTTCACTTGACTCAGCAGACATTTACTGAGCGGCTGACAATTTACTGATATGTAACAATTCACAGAGATCACATCAGGGTTTATGTAAATAAGTAAGTCCATTCTTTGAATGTGTCTACAATCTGGTAAGAGAAAAAACATGGACACAATTAGAAGAAAACCGTTATTGGACTTAAGATATGTATGTTTAGATTCTATTGTATCCAAGGAAAAAGAGAAGGAATTGTTAATTTTAATAAAAGGGAGGGAAAAGAACGGTGTGTGATAAAGCTAGAATGCGGAGCAGAGTTAGATCAGAGATGCTACCTCTAACAGCATGCAGTAAAAAGCTCACTTTGTTTTAACGGTTCTTGTTCATAGTGTACATTTATCTGGTTTTTCATTCATAGCATCTGTGCTTATATCTTCCCTTTTTCTATTCTGTTCACATGGTTTTTATTTACTCTGATATTAAGGAGTAATTGGAATTATAGTTTAGTTATTTCCACAAGGAGAATATCATCAGTAATTTCATCAGGCTAACATTGCCCTGATGTATAAATTTTCTCCAATATTTAGACAGCTGATGTGGCTGGTAGAATGATTACCCTCCACAGATGTCTACATTGTAACCCCTGGAACCCATGTATTTACTAGGATATGTGGCAAAAGGGGAATGGAGGTTGCAGAAGGAAATAACGATATTAATCAACTGACTTCAAGATGAGGAGAGTGATCTGGATGACCTGGGTGAGCCCAGAGTAACTACAAGAGTCTTTGAGAGTAGAAGAAAGAATTAGAAGAAAATGAGAGACATAGCAGCACAAAAATGACTCTGCCCAATATTGCCAGCACAGAAGTCATGAGCCAAAAAAGCAGGTGGCTTCTAGAACCCAAAAAAGATGAACAGGAAATTTTCCTCTGGGGCCTCCAGAGAGGAGTACACCTCGGCTTTAGGGAGGGCAGTGGACCCATGTTGGATTTCTAGTCTACAGAACAGTAAGATAATAAATGTGTGTTGTTTTAAGCCTCCAAAGATGAAGTAATTTGTTACAGTAAATGTCAAAAACTAGTACAACTCTTCTCAGTGATAATTTCTTCTCATCTGTGAACTTGCTGACTTGTCTTGGCTTCCGACTACTGTAAAAGTTATATGTCTATCTGCTTAAGAACAAAAAAAAAATGTAACTTTTATCTAATCAACAAATATGTCTACGCACTTGCTATGATCCAGAGACTGTGCTGGTCACTGAAACACAGTGATAAAGAACTAAATGTCCCTTCTTTCATGCAGCTCAAAGTCTGATGAGAGAGTAGAATATAAAAGCAAAACAATGACTTTCTGGAATAGTAAGTGCAGAGCCCCAGATTGAACAAACAATTAAAACCAGAGGACATGGCTTGATCTGAGAGCAGTTGGAAATATTTCCATGAAAAAGTAGCATTTAAGTAATGACCTTCATGATGAATAGGAATTCTCGGTAAGTAGGAGCTGGGTCACAGAATTCAAGGGTTCTAAAACTGTGTTTCTTGAAGGGACGAGACCACAAATTATAGTACAGAGATGTGAAAGGAGCCATACTCTGTCCTCTAACATGAATCTTCAATGAACTTTCCCTTGTACCTTCTACCCACTCTGTTTCCTACCGTCTGATTAGAATGCCCTTTTCCTTTCATAGATGCATATCTGTAGTGTGTCTACCTTTCTAGAACTGAATATATATGTAATCTTCCCTCTCATGTCTCACAGCTGGAAACCATCCTTTTGCCTACATTTTTAACACATTATCTGTTCCTCTCCCACAGCATTTATCACTCTCTGCTTTGTGGTATAGTTATTTTTGAGCATTTCTTACTTCCCAGACTAGACTATAGGTTTTTTTTTAGCTTTTCAAATGTTCTTGGAAAGTGTAAAAGGGCAGAAAGCAGCATATGGTGTGATAGTACTGGGCGTGATAGAGAGATTGAGTCTGGAAAAAAAAAGTCAGAAAGCTGAAAAATGTGAACATGCTGAAAAAGGATTAGAAGTGGAACGGAGTTACGGGTAGCATTTTAGCCTTTTCAATTTCTCACCAGCCCTGTCACCACAGATGGGTAATAATTTCTCAGTTAAGCAATTGTTATGGCTCTTATTTTCAGTTCTCTGCCATTTCCTTCGATCTGGAGATAAACTACAGCGATCTATTTAAGTAACATGCATCTGAAGGATCTTCAACTCTTCTGCCACCAAGTGAGCTGGCACGTTCTGATCGTAAGCATATACCTAATGTGAGAACGTCAGAAAGAAAAGTAAAACCCGTAGAGTTCTCTGAGTTTTCTCTGCTTAGCACAGAATATCTTAATATTTGAAAACACTCCCATATTGCATGTGGATATTTTAGTAATGGACAAATTCCAAAGTCATAATTTTAAATCTCTTCTGCAAGATATTGTACAATATATCTCACTATATATTCCAAGTTATGTTGTATCAAACGTATTAATTTCTTAAAGCAACAAAACATATTTCCCACTCTTAGCACACATCATTCAACATTTATATGGAATCTCCTGCCTGTGGTCCCCTTTCAGGGACCAAGGGAAGAAAGCCCACCAGCCAGAGCAAGAGTATTTGCCATGGGAAAAGAGAGAAAAATTGGTTTGGCAGCTCCTGCTAACTCCATTTTATCGATGGAATCATCTCGTAAGATTAGATCATCCTTATGTGAAAGGAATGGGAAAGTATAATCTTCTCATGGACTCATAAAAAAAGGTTATAGCAAAAATACACATATTAGTAAGTAGCTGTAGTACTTGCTATGTTTATTTACCTAGCTACAGTATTTTAAGCACTATTTTAAGTAAGTACATTAATATCCCCTAAAGAAAGCTGCACAAGAAAAATTTTATTAACTACTTCTGAAGCTATTATCCAAATGACTTCCATTGAAAATTCATAATTAGAGGTAAGGATTAGGCCAGGTGTGGTGACTCGAATGCTAGTGCTCTGGGAGGCCAAAGTGGGATTGTGTGCACTGAGGAATTTGACACCAGCCTGACCAACAGCAAGACTCCACCTCTACTAAAAAAAATACCAAACTACCTGATCCTCATGGCAGGCACCTATGGTTCCAGCAACTTAGGAGGTTGAGACAACAGGATTGCTCAAACCTAGGAGTTTCAGGTTGCTGTGAGCGATGATGCCATAGCACTGTACCCAGGGCCACAAAGTGAGGCTCTGTCTCAAAAATAAAAATAAAAGGTAAGTATTAAGCACAACTCCTAATGTTTCGATGAGAACTATATTGGATAGTTAAAAAGGCCACAGTTGATAAAGGAAGGCTCTTGTTTACAAAAGAATTCCAAATAACAATTAGAGAAGGAATATCATTGTTACCCTAATGAAATAATTGACTCAAGGTAGGTCAATGAGTGCTAAATCTAGTAGGGGAAATGTTGATTGGGTGTAGAAATTCCCCTGAAGCCAAAGTCTCACCACACAGCTAATTGGCTGCTCATAAGAGAGGAAATATGTCTTCACGGTGAAGAGTTCTAGCTATCTTAATCCTGCAACTAATCTTATCATTCATTATTAACAGTGGAATAAACAAATATGAGTCTTCATTACACAGTGACACCTGTGAATTATTCAAATACGTTAACTTGTGTTTAATACCTTTTTACCTATTTTCTATGTATATGACATTCAGATAAGAGAAGAAAGAATTGAATGACAAGCAAAAAATAATAAATTTACTTGCCACATGAGGTAATCTTAGCACTCTGGGAGGCCAAGGCGGTGGATTGCCTGAGCTCATGAGTTTGAGACCAGCCTGAGCCAGAGCAAGACCTCATCTCTAAAAATACCTGGGCATTGTGGTGGGCACCTCTAGTCCCAGCTACTTGGGAGTCTGAGGCATGAGAATCGCTTAAGCCCAAGAGTTTGAGGTTTCTGTTAGCTGTGATGCCACAGCACTCTACCAAGGGTGACAAAGTGAGACTCTGTCTCAATAATAATAATAAATTTACTAATTCTTATAATCTCAGAAGATAAGATATTTCACAGGATAAATTACCCAGCCACAACACATTAATGTCATAGGAAAACAAGATAGGAGAGGGGGGATTATTCTAGATGTAAGGAGATCTCAGAGATAACAGCATCCAAAATCAATCTGTGGTCTTTAATGGGATTCAATTGTAAACAAACTGATTACAACAAGTAAGGAGATTTTAAAATACTAGACGCTTTTATATAATTGTTGCTTATTTGTAGATATGTTAAATAGTTTAGTCATTAAGCAGTGAAAGTAGGACCACCCTGTTTCTAGAGATACATACTAAGATGTTTAGGGATAAAATGCAAAGGTGTATTTCATCTATTTAACAACATAGTAGCAAAAATTTAGCAAATATAAGAAAACGTTAACAAATGTTCCCTCTAGGAGGATAGTTTTATGGGGTAGTTGACTAGGAAGATTACAGATTGGCCAGGAAGAAATCTTGTCTACACATCAGCAATTCACATTGGAGGGTAGAAAAAGGTGATCAGCCCAACTCAAAGACACAAATAAAAAGTAAGAGGAGCTTGACAGTGGTTACCTGAAGGAAGATAAACGATTTCTGGACCGTGAAAAGCACTCTAAATTGATTCAAACTGAAGTCTGACTACGTCCTTCCAACCTCATTTCATATGTCAAGAAATTAACCATTCTCTCCTTATTTTTCTGCATTCTTTGTCAACAGAGAGTAGCACTTATTTGACATTGTCTTTTGTCATACTTTTGTTTCCCTATGAGATTTTATGTGAGGAGAAACAGAGTGTTAACTCACCTTTGCATGTTTAGCCTGTAGCATACAACCAGCATACAGTGGTGTCCAATGATGTATGTCCCCGTGAATTAGATGCTACTGGTACTCCATGAATACTTGATAGATTAAGAATGAATAAATGCTTTAACTGAAATGAACGATGTCTAAATAACACTATGGTGAGTTTGCTTTTTGATAAGGTCACATGCTCTTCTGAAAATATTTCACAGTATCTTGGTAAATTCTTTATCACCACAGTTAAAGATGGGATTGAATAATATCTGGTGAAAGCTGCAGCGTGTCCCTGTCCACGTTCCTGTACTAAGCCTTTTAAGCTTATTCATCACTTTACAACTTGATGAACTTCATATGCTTGACACTTTTAATACTTTTAATCACATATCAGCTTTTCTTCAATATCGGAGTTAATGGCCTCTGATATATTTAGTGTTCATGAAATTGTCAAAGAAACAGTTTCCTTAATTTCATGTGTAAGCAAAGTTCTACGATGATTAATTATCCCCATGAGTAAACTATAACTGCCCTTATCTGTATGTCCAAATATTTTCCAAGATATTTACTTCATTTGGCCAACCCTATGTCAGCACATTCATTCTTGAATTATTCTCCCAATTCTATTCTGTCATACCAAAACAACCTTAATTTTGAATACATTCTAAGGAATATTCTTGCATGTACATTACCCTAAAATTTGATCAGAGTTTTTTAAGTGAATATGCCATACATTACCATATCAGAGCTGACGGCATCAGATAAGCTGGCCTGATGGAGGTGATATTTGTATTATTAGAAATAGATCCCATTGCTAAGGAAGCTGCCTATTCCCTGTCTACTTTATCCAGTGTTCTAACTAATTACTTGTAAAAAGATATTTATGTAAGGTTTACTCAGTGTCATACAATTTCAATAGGTGCAAAAACTCTAAAATACAAACACCCATTTTACAGATATAGAAACTTAAATACCTTCTCTCAGAGGCACTCAGCTAGCCAATGTAGTCACCTTCACCATCAGTCTCTAAAAACTTGAACTTCCTAAAACCCACACATGCACTTACTGCTTCTTCAATGACCAGCATGGTTTGGTTGTGGAGGTGCCTGTCAGAGCCAAACAGGAACTGTAGAGGAGGCTGTGAAGCTGAGTGAATGGGGAGAGTGCTTGGCTCACCTGCAGACCCTCATTGGGTGCAGCAAGAACCACACAGTCCAGAAAGAAAGTGAGACAGCAGCAGATTCCTCATCATACATCACATTCGCAAGCACAGGTGGGACACTGTCCAGAGTCTCCAGATATGCTTGGCAGATATTTTATAGGTGAGCGTGGTTGCAGAGGAGCAGGTGGGTACAAGCCACCACAAATCTCACAGTTCTATTTCTATTGCATCATGTGAATGCTGATGAGGCTGAAGTGTACCAGTTAAACTTGGTTTATTTCTATCTGGATAAGCCGTATGTTAATCATAAGAGTATCTAAAATTAATGTTCTGGCCGATAAAATCTGTTTATCTCTGGAGTCCTAAGACAAAAACCCCACAGACTTTTCCTTCAATGCTAGTGACATGAAGAGGCTACTAGGGAAAAATGAACAGAAGCCAGGGAAGTACAAGTAAAAGAAAGATTTAGAATAGTCAGCAAGGAGCAAAAATAATCTTGAAATTAAGTATTTCTCTTACAGAATTAGGTAATTTAATTTTGTTCAAATGTTCTAAAACTCATCATACGTGATTTTGTCAAATCCAGACTGAATTTTAATTTCAATTTTCAGTATACTGCAAATTGATTACTTCATACCTACCTGCAAATTATTTTCTTCTTTGCATTAAATGTCCATGTTTATATGATTTTTAGAGATTGCAAGTGAGCTAAAACTATGAATTTCCTCATTAGTAATAAAAGATAAACACATCATTCCTTTAATAGAAGATCCTTCCTTACTTTAGAGGTAGCCCCAAGGCCAGATTTGGGTCTCTAGCCAGATTTTAATCCTGACATCACAAAATGAATATTTATTAACATCTAAGACTTCTAGGTTTATATACACTGCGCTATCTTACTTATTTCTATAGTATTATTTTTTATGTTGGTCAATTTATGTGAAACTATGAGCAAGGGAGGGAAAAGCATTTTCATTATATGTAAGATAAGAAACAACTTGAATAACTGCAGAAGATGTTTTATTATGTACTCTGAATAAAAGACAATAGCATTTGATTGCTAATGTTTTGAGTGACTAGAGTTTGAGTTTATGAAAGGACAAAAATTGTGCCAAGATTAACTCTTGGAAACACATAAAACAGGAAATAAAAGCACGAATGCATGAAAATCCTGTGACATGCACATTATGTCCGTAATAAGGAACCTTTTATGTTGGTGAATAAAAGGATTAGGAATATACTACATTCCAGTTTACATCTGATATGACGCTTTTATTTTGTTCAATGAAATCTTTACCTGCCTCACTCAAGGCATTTAGAGGCTCAACCAAATATTTTCCTTGTTTCACTAATGTATAAAATCCTTCATAATAAAAAAATTCTCTAAGAAAAATCTGTGATTATTACCCTTTCAAAGCTTCTTCCAAAAGAATATGAGATAAGGTATAATAATGTTTCTATATAGCACCTAAGATACTATGGAAATTTCCAAAAATTCAGAAATTCTCTGGTTTTATCACTGCATTCAGGTCAAACTATTTGACTGACCAAGATCACACCATGTGTGAACAGGCTGATTACTTTTCCTTTGATAAATAACCATAAATACATGAAATAATTATATCTATTGTCATAAACAATAAGCATTGTAATTACATATTAGGTATAGATCAAAGCTCAATAAGGGTTTAAAAATTGACATAATTTCTACAGGTACATTAGGGAAATTTTATCATTTTTCATGAAACTTCTAAAACTATCAGTGCCTTGTATGATAAGCAGATAGTGTTTAATTTACCAAATTATGAACAACTTCTATAAAAGCAACAACTGATCATAAATAAAAGTTATAAATACATATAGAACAAAATCCTCTTTAATGCAACCTTCTCCAGTACATAGTTTGTAAAAATAACGTCAGGTATTTGTTTTTATATATTTTTTCATATCATTCAGCAATTACCACTGAGCAACTTAATACCTAATGCGCAAGTCTTTTAAAAACACAAATTGGTTTCCAAAAGTTGACAAGTCTTCCACTCAGAAGACTTACACATAAACTTCACAGTATAAATATATCCTTTCCAAAATCTTTTCCTAAACAAGACATTTCTTTTGACTTACTCAGATTAGTCTTCTTAGAAATTAGACCAGATAATGAACCATGTTGATATGGAATGTTGTTATAATTTATTTAAAAACTATATTTAAATCTTTCTTTACAGTGAGCATTTGTGGGGTTAGGAGGTGAGAGGAATGTCAGGAACTTCACAACCACTCAGTTATCTGTCTTTTCCACCAATGTTTATCAATAGTCTCCCACACATATATGCTGGACGTTATTTATGAGCTGCAAAATGAACAAAACAAACCAAGTTTACATTAAAGAGGGAAAGACAGACAAGAATTAAGTATATAATAAAACATCTTATGCTTTTCAGAAGAATAAAGAAAATGGAAAGTAATATAATGGTGGAGATTATGTTAGATTGAGTGGTTAGTTAAGCCTTTTTAGCAGATCAGATTGAGCAGAAAACTGAACCAAGTTAGAGAATGGACCTTGTAAATACTTTAGATAGGTGAATAAATATAAGAAATCTATTGTATAGTCTTGTACAGTATAGAGTACATATTAAATGTTCTTACCACAAAATGATGACTATGTCAAGTAATGCATATGCTGACTAGCTAGATTTAGTCACGGAACATGGTATATATTTCAAAATATCATGTTCTATGTTGGAGACCAGCCCCAGATTACACCATGAATTCTTTCCTAGTGACTGGTGGAGATGAGAGGATAAGGGGAAAATGAAGATTTGAAGACAAAAGAAGAAAGTCTTTTAAGAAGCTAGCCAGGGGACTTTCCACCTGCAAGCATGAGGACCACAGGAAAGCCCCTGACTTTGGGCTAGCTCTATTTTGATTATACACATCACTGTTTTAGTCATCAATGGGGGAAAGGCTAAATCCTTAGATCATAGGTCTTTCTGGGCTTTTATTTTCTGACCAAACTATTTCTTTAACTAACTATGTTAATTAGACTAATTTGCCTCTTACTTTTATTACTCTAAGTTATTTATGGTCTTAACACAACAGAAGATGGGACAGGGTACACAGTCCAGGAACAGGATGTCAAAGCAGACCCCAATTGTACCACACACACAAATCTCAGAGTGGTAATTAAACCCCCAGGAAGAGTTATGGGCACCAAGCTGGCACTGCTGCCAATACTGAGATGAGAGAAGAAAGGAGATATTCTCCTCCTTATTGTCCTGAGAGACTTTTTCTCTCCAACATGGTTTATGTGCCTGCCCTGTCTCCAATAAATTCAGCACCCCCTCACTACTTTCCTAACTCCTCAAATGCACTCACTCTCCCTTCTCTCTCCGTCCTCAGTAACTTCTGAGACAAGCTGTGCTGGAGGAAGGATGAAGCTCCGACAAGACAGACTGCTTGAAAACTCCAGGATTCAGGCTGTCACACTTTGCAACAGATTTTTGGGTTTCTCAGTATCATTTCTGTAGTCTGAATGTGTGCATGTTTTTCTCTGATCCACTTCTCTCCTGTCTCTGTTCCCTTTTGCCTATTGTCTGAAATCATTTTCATAATTCAATTCCTAACCTATTTATAATACCCAATTGAAAACTTGTTGTAAGCTTATTAAATCATTATTTGTAGAAATGCAAGCACACACATCAAGATATGATTCTTCTCTTAAGTACCCAGATGTCCACCTGCAGTTGTACACAATAAATACATGTAATTTTAGTTAGTAATTTGAAAATAATTAAAAATAAATATTAAAAAAGACTTTGGAGTCTAACATTTCTAGCAAAGGAAACAGTAAAAATAGAGTACAGAGTCAGGAAGGAGTCTGGCTAATTCAAGGAAGAGCAGGAAGACCAAAATGGCTGGAGCATAACAAATGATGGCAGCAAGAGTGGGAGTAGGGCTAGGTAGGTTATGCAGTGATTCACAGGTGATGATAGTGTTTGGATTTTAGACAGATTATGATAGAAAACCATTGCATAGTATTGAAGAGGATATAGACATGATTTACTTAGTTTTTAAAATCACTCAACACATATTTGAAAAGTTACAGTAGGAAAATATAAGTGGAATCAAGGAAACCCAAGGCCATGACAGATAATCTCCTGTAGGAGATTGGCACTGGTGACCTGAATTACTGACAGAACAGTGGGATACTGAGAAGTGCTTGGATTTAGGATACACTCAAGGAACAGAAAAGAGTTGGCTGATACAGGGTGAAAGAGAGAGAAAGATAACTCTTGAAATTTGAAGGCCAAGCAGATTGTAAATGTAGCTGTCATTTACTGAATTTGGAAGAAGCCAAGGGGATAAAATTACTGATGAGAAACAGGAATTCTGTTTTGGATGTGTTAAGTCCAAAGCAGTAGTCCAAATGGAGATATCAAATAGACTGTTGGATTTATGAGCCTGATATTCACGTGTGGGCAGAACTAGAGATATAAATTTCAGTAATCACCACATATGTGGTGCTTTTGTGTAATCCCTCTCTAAGACTAATTTACATTTCTTTCACATTTCTTTTATTGGTTTCAACATTGCCTTTGTATCCGCATGTCTTACAGGATCAAATAAGATCTTTTCTTTTCTCCAATTTACCTCCTGCATAACTCCTAGCAATTAAAAATTCTAAGCCCTTTGCCTCACAAAACTCCATTGCTATTTTCCTCTGAAGAAGAGAATTTGAATACAACTGAAGGAAAACAGACATCATCATCATCATCATCATCATCATCATCAGTTAGGAGATATTTTAGAAATAAATGAATAGTCTGTTTCCTAATTAATAGAAAATATCTCAAATAGTAGGATGTTAGTTTCCTTTTTCTTTTTAGATACGACACTGTAAAAATGTAGCCCTGTGTTCCTCTAAATAAATATAGAAAAAACATTTGATGAAATTCAGCATCTTTTTCTAACAAGAACACTTAAGAAAATAGGCATAGGTGGCACATCTCTTAAGCTGATTGAAGCCATCTGTGACAGACCACAGCTAATATCATATGAATGTAGTAAAACTTAAAGCATTTCCATTTAGAACTGGAATGAAGAATATTTTCCAGCTCCATCCAGGTAAAAATAAAAGAGGTAAAATCTCCATCTTTTTTAATGCTGCATAGTATTCCATGGTATACATACACCATAATTTATTAATCCTTCATGGGTCGATGGGCACTTAGGCTTCTTCCAAGACTTGACAATTATGAATTGAGCTGCAATGAACAATCTGGTGCAAATATCTTTGTTGCCAAGTGATTTTTAGTCTTTTGGATATATTCCTAGGAGAGGAATTACAGAATCAAATGGCAGGTCTATATTTAGATCCCTGAGTGTTCTCCAAACTTCTTTCCAAAAGGAATGTACTATCTTGCATTCTTACCAGCAGTGCAGAAGTATTCCCTTTCTCCACATCCACACCAACATATGTAGTTTTGGGATTTTGTGATGTGGGCTATTCTTACTGGAGTCAGATGATATCTCAAAGTGGTTTTGGCTTGTATTTCTTTGATGATTAAAGATGATGAGCATTTTTTCATGTGTCTGTAGACCATGCGCCTGTCTTCTTCAGAGAAGCTTCTGTTCATGTCTCTTGCCCACAGAAATGGGATCACTTGTTCTTTTCTTATTAACAAGTTTGAGTTCTCTGTGGATTCTGGTTATTAGACCTTTGTTGGAAATATAACCTGCAAAGATCCTCTTCCATTCCACGGGCTGTCTACTTGCTTTACTTACCGTCTTCCTGGCAGTGCAGAAGATGTTTAGTTTGATCAGGTTCCAATAGTGTATTTTTGATGTTGCTTTAATTGCCTGAGGGGTCTTCCTCATAAAATATTCTCCCAGGCCAGTTTTTTCAAGTGTTTCCCCTGCACTGAATTGAGTTTTTTTTTTTTTTTTGAGATAGAGCCTCAAGCTATCCCCCTGGGTAGATGCCATGGCATCATAGCTCACAGCAACTTCCAACTCCTGGGCTCAAGCGAATCTCCTGCCTCAGCCTCTCAAGTAGCTGGAACCACAGGTGCCTGCCACAATGCCCAGCTATTTTTTGGTTGCAGCCATCATTGTTGTTTTTGGCAGGCCCGGGCTGGATTTGAACTCGCCACCTTAGGTATATGTGGCTGGTGCCTTAGCCACTTGAGCCACAGGCGCCGAGCCTGAATTGAGTATTTTTTAATCTGTTTTTTCTCCTTGTCTTGCTATCTATCTCTCTTATACTAGTGGTTACTTTAAGGTTTATATAATAGTTAGATCTTATCACTGTTATTTTCAAGTGGTATTATTCTATTTTATGTGTGTTTAAGAAACTTGTAATATGCCTTTGTTTCTCCTCTTCCATTCTCTATGCTGTTGTTCTCATATATAATAGAGCAATGGTTCTCAACCTTCCTAATGCTGCAGCCCTTTAATACAGTTTCTGTAGGTCATGACCTACAAGTTGAGAACTACTGCAGTACAGCCTCCATAGTTGACCACCTCCTTAAGTTGACCTAATTTTCACAAACTGTTCACCTTTTATAGAAGCAAAAGTCATCTCTTACTATGTTTTGAAACTGGGAGTAGACTGGATTTAACAATTATCTTCTCTGGGAAACATTAGCATTAAGAACTATTTTGTGATCAAATCTTGAAACCTAGTCAAAGAGTTGGAAATTTTACTACTGTAATAATTCACTGAGGAACATTAACTTGGTTTTTATAGAAACCTGATAAACTTGGCTTTTTCTCCATAACAATGATGATTTGGAAATTGTTGAGAATGCAGATTTTGGGGACTCACCTTAGAGATTCTGATTCAGTAGATTTCTGACCACGTTTTGAAAGAAACTGAGTGCTCATAAAGAATCTATCCCAGTTTTCATAAATAGCACAGATATACAGAAATCAATCATGGAATTTGTAGAAGTGAAATGTGACGTTCATAGAATACTTAAGTTACCTACTTTTTAAGTTTTAAAAAAGTCAGGGCAGGGATTTTTTAAAAGGAGAAGCAATAGAAAAGAGCAGGAATGAAGAAGAGAGGACAAAAGTAAGTATAGTTGACTAAAGTGAGGAGAAAAGAAGAAAAGATTAACTCTTTCCAATCCTATGTTGGACCCATCTGACATAATGATTTTTCTGTTTCCCTCCAATGTCAGAAGATGTCTGACACTTCTTGTTGTGTTTGTTGATGTGCCTCTCATTCCATTGACAAGAGGTTAGTGACAATGCTGAGTACATTCTTTTACCATCAAACACAGTTGGTCACTGGTTATAGGAAGAAACAGCCTGTTCAACTTGAAAAAAAAAAAGTTATTTTACAGCACACAAAGTTTATGGAAGGAGTGGACAGAACTGATGAGTACTGTGGATATTATGGATTTATAAGGGGATCCTACAAAAGAGGGAAAAAATTATTCTTCTGGTTGGTAGGAGTTGCAGTGGTGAACAGCTGCCTCCTTTACTCATTAGATAAGGAAAGTATAGAAAAAGTGAAGACATACCTTTCCTACAGGAGAAATCAATGTGAGGAAAAAGAACAGAAATTCAAGAAAGAGGGGAAGACCATCATCTTCTGACTGAGGAAAGGCTAAATGGGAAGATGCATTTCATAATGTAAAATAAAAAAAAAGAAATAAGGATTGCATGGTTTGCAGCAGAAGAAATGAGAAAGCTGGAAGGAGAGAAACCATTTTCTATTATGATTCATGTGAGAAGAAGCCTGGACTTCATCCTGGAGATCACTTCAGAAAGTATTACACTCAAAAAAAAAATTATAAACAAGAATAAAAACACTTTATGTAACCTAAAATAGATGATTTATATTTTTCTCTTTCAAAACTGTAGGATTGGGCGGCGCCTGCCGCTCAAAAGGGTAGGGCGGGGTTCCATATGCCAGAGGTGGCAGGTTCAAACCCAGCCTGGGCCTAAAAAATAAATAAAACTATAGGATACTTACAAATAATCTACCAACCTCTTTCTCGCCTAAAACAAATAAGAGCTAGGGAGTATGCAGGTGGCAGAAAAATTGGATTGGAAAGAGTTTTAAGGAGAAGCAAGGCCAGGTAGAGAATGGAAGAAATGAGAGAAGAGTAGATTCCAAAGTAAATGCTCTTAGAATACAAATTGCTTTAGATTATTGTGAGCTTTAGAGGAATTTGTGACTTAAATTTTGCTGTAATTTTTTTTAACTGATTAATAAGAAGTTTGAATCCTTGACCTTGCCTGTGATTGTCATAGGTTCTACAGAATCTTTAGGGAGAAAATTAAATCTAAGACACCATTAGTTGTTAAATGCACCATTATTTTGTATATCTCTAGGAAAGAAAAGGTACTGCCAAGTAACTGTGGCAGAAGACTTTTTTGCCATCATTTTAAGATACTTTCCAGTTTTAAAGGTGTTAAGATAAAAGATATTGTGTTCTAACATTGATGAAATATATTATTTACAAGTCTTCTACCCTACCTCTGTTTTTTCCCCAGTCTATTCTTTTTATTTGGTATATTCTGTTTTCCTGGTATTATTTTTTCAGAGACAGTGAAAATCTCCCCTTCTCCATGAAGCCTATCTAGATCCTTATAGTATGATATAGTTCAAAGTTTCTTTAAGCATATTTGTTAATGCCCCTTTCAATTTTGAGTATTTCTCCTTAATAGAGATTCAGAAGCAAAATAGGAGTTAAGCAGTTCTGCTTTCTCTGCATCATCTGTTAACATTACACCATCTGCCCTGAGCAGTAGGCCTGAACCTTCTTTCTTGTTCTTACTGTGCATGTATTTTTTAAAATCCTTTTTATTGTTCTTAACATTTTTCACCAGCCTCCGCTCATTCTGGGCTCTTATTTTACTTACAAGATTCTCCTTGTTTCACAGTCTCTTAAAATTCTTACAATAGCACACCTTACACAACCTCCTTGCTTTCTTTAGATGCCACTTTCTTTTCTTTCTTATCAAATTAACTTGTTTTTATAATATCAGCATTTTACTTTTTAGAAGCTGTAACTGTCTCTTTTTCAAAAATATCTTCTTATCAGAGCATGATTTCTGCTATGGCATCATAAAGCTTTTTTCTTTAAGCTTGATAAAATTAACTTCACTAAAGAATCATTAATCTTGGCATTCCTTTGACTATTACGAACTTCAAGATGGCATAGTTGCTTTCTCATGGGGTTCATTTGTATGCTTGCATGTCAGAATCAATTCCACAGGAGTTCTTTCATTGTTCCTTTTGCTTAATAGAAGATGAAATATTACATATGATAGTGACTATATTTTGCTTTCCAGGGAAAAATCCTCATAGGTTTCTTGATAGTTGGAGATTCCTATTGGTGTTGGAACTGTACTTTGCCACTTTGTGGAAAATATTAAGAAAGCATTCATTCATATACCATGTTTATTAAATCATACTATTTACCAGGGAACAGACAGACCTTGAAGATACAATGGTGAAGAAATTAGATATGGTCCTGTTATAATCCTTATAGGCCAGGTGAATGAATGAATATCTTTTATCCAGAAAAGATCCATATTCAACTTTATCCCCACCCAAATGCTTTCAATTTTATTTCTACCTTAGGTTAATTGACCTTACAAATCAATATAATGTTCTTTCTAAAAGTTTTGTTAAAACTTTTACTATGAAATATGACAGATATACTATAAAATTTCTAAAATAAGTGCATATACTTAAATAAATTATTATACTATGAATTCTCATGGACCACTACTAAGATCAAGAAATAAGCTGGGTGTGGTGGCTTACACCTATAATCCTAGCACTCTGGGAGGCCGACGCAAGAGGATTACTTGAGCTCAAGAGTTCAAGACCAGCCTGAGCAAAAATGAGACCTCATCTCTACTAAAAATAGAAAAAAGTAGCCAAGTGTGATGGTTCTGCCTATAGTCCCAAGCCACTTGGAAGGCTCAGACAAGAGGATCACTGGAGCCTAAATGATTGAGGTTGCAGTTAGCTATGATGCCACTTGTCCTCTAGTTGGAGCAATGGAGACTCTATCTCAATAAGAAAAAAAAAAAAAAGAAATGCAATTGGCAGTATCCTAGTAGGCCTCCATAGCCGCTTCCCAATTACAGCCACCTTTTCCAGTGCAAAAGTAATCACTATCTTCATTTTTGTGTTCGATACTTCCTACTTTTTTTGTCTAGTTTTACCACCAAAGTGTGGCCTCCAGACCATAATTTAATTTAAGCCTGTTTTTGAAGATTATATAAGTTGAATTAAACAGAAGATATCTTTTGTATCTGGCTTGAGATTTACCTATATTTCTGCCTGTAATAATAGTTCATCCATTTTCATTGCTGTGTACAGTTCATTGGATGAGTATATACTATAGTGTATCTATTTTATTTTCTCCTTTTTTTTTTTTTTCTGTATTCTGTTCCCTCAGGCTACAGTGCTGTGGTGTCATAGCATAGCAACTTCAAACTCCTGGGTTCAAGCAATCCTCTTGAGTCAGCCTCTCTAGTAGCTGGGACTATAGGCACCTACCACAACTATCTATTCTTCTGTTGATAGATATTTGAATTGTTTGCATATTATAAATGCTATTAATATTAACATTCTTGGGGTTTTTTTCTGGTACACATGTGCCTACATTTCTGTTGAGTATATCTGTAGGACAAGAATTGGTAGTTAATTGGGCATACTTATTTTCAACTTTAGTCAGTAATGCCAAACTGTTTTCCAAAATAGTTGCACTATACATAAACCACTGGCCAGATTAACTAGAAATAGAAAAGTGAAATCTTAAATAACCTGAATCAGAAGTGAAAAGGGGAAAATAACAATTGATACCACAGAGACACAAGGGATTATTTCTGATGACTATAAAAAACTTTATGCCCAGAAATGTGACAATGTGGAGGAAATGAACCAGTACCTGGAATCACACCATGTCCCTAAACTTAACTAGGAAGAAATAGATCTCTTGAGTAGACCAATATCAAGCACTGAGATTACAGAAATAATAAAAAAGCTTCCAGCAGAAAAAAAGCCTGGGACCAGGTTGCTTTACATCAGAATTCTATCACACCTTTAAAGATGAGCTTGTACCTATAATGTAGAACCTATTCTAAAACACTGGGAAGGAAGGAACCTTTCCCAACACATTCTGTGAAGCAAATATCACCCTGATTCCAAAACCAGGAAAGGATCTAACTAAAAGGGAGAGCTACAGACCAATTTCAGTAGAGAATATCAATGCAAAAATACTCAACAAAATCTTAGCTAATAGATTGCAGTTACACATTAAAGAAATTATACATTACAATCAAGTAGGCTTCATCCCAGGGATGCAAGCCTGCTTTAACATATGCAAATCTATAAATGTAATTCACAATATCAATAAAAGCAAAAACAAAGACCATATTGATCCTCTTAATAGATGCAGAAAAAGCATTTGACAAAATTCAGCATCTTTTCTAAAAAAAACACTTAAGAAAATAGGCATAGGTGGCACGTTTCTTAAGCTGATTGAAGCTATCTATGACAAACCCACAGCTAACATCATACTGAATGGAGTAAAACAGGATGTCCACTATTGCCACTGTTATTCAACATTGTGCTGGAAGCTCTAGGTAATGCAATCAGGCAAGAGAAGGATTTAAAGGATATCCAAATGGGAGCAGAAGAGGACAAACTCTCACTTTTTACTGATGATATAATCTTATACTTAGGAAACCCCAGAGACTCAACCACAAAACTCCTGGAAGTGATTAGGAAATACAGAAATGTCTCAGGGTATAAAGTCAACATCCACAAATCAGTAGCCTTTGAATACACCAATAACAGCCAAGTTGAGAATCAAATCAAGGACACAAGTCCCTTCACAGTAGCTTCAGAGAAAAATGAAATACTTAGGAACATACCTAACAAAAGAGGTGAAGGATCTTTGCAAAGAGAATTATGAAACCCTAAGAAAAGAAATAGCAGAAGACATTATAACAAATGGAAGAACATACCATGCTCTTGGCTGGGAAGAATCAACATTTTTAAACTGACTGTTTTACCCAAAGCATTCTACAAATTCAATGCAAACCTCACTAAAATACCAATATTATACTTTGAAGAACTACTTGGAAAAAGTAGTACTTTGTTTTGTGTGGAACCAGAAAAGAGCCTATGTAGCCAAGGCTATTCTTAGTAATAAAAACAAAGCCAGAGGCATCACTCTACCAGACTTCAGGCTATATTACAATGCCATACTAATCAAAACAGCATGGTATTGGCACAAAAATAGAGACATAGACATATGGAATAGAATAGAAAACCAAGAGATGAAACCAGTTTCTTATTGCCAAACAAAAGCATATAACAGGGAAAAGAATCCCTATTCAATAAATGGTGTTGGGAGAACTGGATAACCACATGTAAAAGACTGAAATTGGACCCATACCTTTCATGACTTAAAGAAATTGACTTAAGATGGCTAGAAGATTTAAATCTAAGACATGAAAAAACAAAAATCTTAGGAAAAGTGAGAAAACTTTTGATGATGTTGGACTGGAGAAAGATTTTGTGACAAAGACTTCAGCAGCAATTGCAACAACAAAAATAAATGAGTCTTAATTAAGCTGAAAAGCTTCTGCACAGCTAACCACAGAAGTAAAGCAAAAAGACTACCTTTAGAATGAGAAAAGATATTTTCAGGGTATGAATCTGACAAAGAGTTGTTAACTAGAATCTACAGAGAGCTCAAATTAATCAACAAAAAAAGAGCAAACAATCCCTTCTACCACTGGGCAAGAGACATTAACAGACCCTTTTCTGTTTATCGCAGCTCAGTTTACAATCACCAAAACATGGCAACAACCTAAATTCCCACCAACCCAGGAATGGATAAACAAACTATGGTATATGTATGCCATGGAATTCAGCCATTTAAAAGATGGATACTTTATATCTCTTGTATTACCCTGGATGGAGTTGGAACACATTTTTCTTCCTAAAGTACCAGAAGAATGGAGAAGCAAGAATTCAGTGTAGTAATATGAAGCCAGTAGATAATCTAATACACACCCACATAAGTGGAAAACTCAAATCAATTCAAGATGGAGGGCTGGGGGAATGAGGGAGTGGGGAGGAGGAGGAGAAAGGGAGGTAGCTCCCACTTAATGGGCATAATGTTAGGGTATATGGTACACCTCTTGGGGGCAGGACATGATTATAAGAGGGACTTTACCTAACAAATGCAAACATCGTAACCTAATTCTTTGTACCCCCAAATTAATCTGAAACAATAAAAGAAAAC
The DNA here is from genome assembly GCA_963575145.1 of Galago senegalensis. Taxonomy (NCBI): domain Eukaryota; kingdom Metazoa; phylum Chordata; class Mammalia; order Primates; family Galagidae; genus Galago; species Galago senegalensis. Next base: position 25,129 of record CAUYTI010089530.1, on the reverse strand, counting down.
AGCAAAACAAATTAGTTGTACTAACTTTACTCTCTGTCCAGAAATGAATGCAAATTCCTGTGGGCACTACATCCTTACTAATACCATATTTAGTTTTGTCATACTTTAACTGTTCCAATGGGTAATTGTGGTTTTAATTTACATTGATCTGATGAGATCAAATAGCTCTTTATTTGTTTAGGAGAAGTCCCTATTGCCTACATTTCTTTAGTTATTTGTCTTTATTATTTCGATTTGTAAGAGTTCTTTATTTATATATGTGTATTCTGCCTATGACCTTTTTATCAGTGATGTGTGTTGCAGTTATCTTCTGCCCTCAGTGGTTTATCTTTGCACTGTCTTAGTGATGTCTCTGGATAACTAGAAGTTAATTTAATTTAATATAGTCAAGGTTATCAATCGTTTATGAATGATGACTTTTATGCCATGTTTAAGAAATCTTTCCTCTCCCAAGGTCATGAAACTATTCTCTTGTTTAATAAATGTTACTGTTTTGCCTTTGCCATTTAATTCAACAGTCCATCTGATTATTATTTATAGCATGAGATGTATCCAGTTTTATTTTTTTCCAATAAAGATACCCAAATGACTAATCATAATGTTTTGAAAACGTCTTTTTTTTTCCCTAGAATTTCTTTGCAATGTCACCTTTGTTATAAATCAGATGCATGTATGTTTGGGTTGTTTATGGACTATTTCATTGCATATTTTTCTATTCTTGTGGCTATATAATCAGTCTTAATGTAATAAAGGAAGTTCTCCTACCATCTTCCTCAAAAATGATTTGTCTAGTCTCAGCCCTATACATTTTCATAAACAGTTTAAAATTAGCTTATCAAAACTCTTGTCTGTAGCTTTTTTTTTTTTAAGACAGTTTCACTTGTCACCCTCAGTAGAGTGCTATGACATCTTAGCTCACGGCAACCTTAAACTCTTGGGCTTAAGTGATTCTATTGCCTCAGCCTTCCAAGTAGCTGAGACTACAAGCACCTGCTCCAACACCCAGCTATTTTTTTTTTTTTCACCCAGCTATTTTTTAGAGACCGGGTCTCACTCTGGCTCAGGCTGGTTTGGAACTTGTAGCTCAAGTGATCCACCTGGCTCAGCTTCCCAGTGCTGGGATTGCAGGCGTGAGCTACTGTGCCCGGCATTTGTAGCTTTTTTTAGACATCTCCCTCCTACCTTTTCTCCTCTTTTACTTAGGTGTGCTTTTCCTTTTATTTATTCTTCTTAGTATTTGTTGACCTTTTGAATTTGTACATAGATGCCTTTCTTCAGTTTTTGAAAAGTTATCAGCCATTATCTACTCATTTTATTTTCTGTCCTCTTCTGAGGTTCCATATAAATGTCCTATCTCTAGCTGTATCTTCTATACATCACTTAACTTTTGTATTTTTTACTTTACTTGTATCTTTAATACATAGTTTTACATAGTTACTTCAAATTAGTTTCCCAGTTAACATTTTTCTTGAACTGGGCATAATATGAAGTTAAGCTCACTTACTAAATTTTTTATGATACTCTATTTTAAAAATTATAGAATGTTTATTCTTTTTAAAAATGTGTTGCTTTTTATAATTTCCAGGGTCAGCTGAATTTTTAAGGTTTATTTTGATATCTCTGAATAAAATAACCAAAGTTTTATAAACCACATTTGCTAATTTCCATATCAGGTGTCCTTGTAGATTTTTTTTTTTCCTTTTAGAGACAGAGTCTCACTTCATCACATAGCTCACAGCAACCTCCAACTCCTAGGCCTAGGCAATTCTCCTGCCTCAGCCTCCTGAGCAGCCAGGAACATAGGCGCCCACCACAATGCCCTGCCACTTTTCTATTGCAGTTTGGCCGGGGCCCAGCTCAAACCTGCCACCCTTGGTATATGGGGCCAGTGCCCTACCCACTGAGCCACAGGCGCCACCCTTTGTAGATCTTTCTGTTGTCTGTTGTTGCTGCTTTTCTTCATGTTGCATATGTCTCATGTGCTTGATTAGCTTGGATCAATTGGTGTACATTAGACTGAAAAATTATTTATAGAAATTATTTCTATTTATCTTATTTATTTATTTTTTGGAGACAGAGTCTCACTCTGTCACCCTGGGTAGAGTGCTATAACATCATAGCTCATAACCCTTGGGCTCAAGTGATCCTCTTGCCTCAGCCTCCTAAGTAGTTGGGACTACAGGTACCTGCCACAATGCCCTGCTAATTTTTTCTAGTTTTAGTAGAGAAGGGATCTTGCTCTTGCTAAGGCTAGGCTCTAACTCCTAAGTTTAGGCAATCCACCTGCCTCAGCCTCCCAGAGTGCTAGGATTACAGGTGTGAGCCACTATACCCAGCTCATAGCAATTATTTGAAGTTAGGAATGATATTGTCTTCTTCCAGAGAAGATTTTCATTTGTTTCTAAGCCACTTGAGAGACTAACTTTTCAAGATTAAGCTTATACAGTTTTAGAGCTTAAGATTTTCTTGAGCTATGCTAAAGACAAGAAGCTAATCTGCCATTCATGCAAGGACTGGTTCATTTCAGGATCACCTGTCCTCCTAGCATGCAGCTTTTTAAGATTGCAGCCCAAAACACCAGTATCCTTGTATTTAGCAGACCCTGGCATTGAATTTTTTATTCCAGGCTTTGTGGATTTGCACACTGGTATGCATATACTCCCAAAGCAAATGTGGCCCTGAGTTTAGGGCTCACTTCTCTAGACTTCCATCTTTGTCAATTTCCTATAGATTACTTACTAACTTGTTTGTTTTCTATTGCTTTTGAGGTTGTTTTGCTTTTGGTTTGGTTTGTGGTTTTTTTATTCATCTTTTAAAGTAGTTATTGGTGGCAGGGTTAGTCTGCAGCACCTAATCTGCTATTTCTAGAAGCAGAAACACCTATTTTATGTTTTTCACATATGATTTTACTATTCTGTTCCATCTGTGTAATTTTAGAAACACTCTGCTATCCAGTGTAGTAGCTTCTAGACGCACATGACTGTGAGCACTTAAAACATCACTAGTTTGGGGGCTGGGCGAGGTGGTTCATGCCTGTAACACTAGCACACTGGGAGGCCGAGGCAGAAGGATCTCTTGAGCTCAGATGTTTAAGACTAGCTTGAGTAAGAGCAAGATCCTATCTGTACTGAAAAAAAAAGAAAAATTAGGTGGCCGTGATGGCATGCACCTATAGTCCCAGGTGCTTGAGAGGCTGAGGTGGGAGGATTGCTTGAGCCCAGGATGCTAAAGCTGTTGTGAGCTATGATGACCCCACTTGGACTCTAGATGGGGTGACAGATGATACTCTCAGGAAAAAAAAAGACCACTTTTACTTGAGATATGCTGTAAATATAAAATATATATCACATTTCTAAGATTTACTATAATAAAAGAATATAAAATATATTTTATTAATAATTTTTATATTCATTGCATGTTGAACTAATATTTTATATATATTGGGCTAAATAAAAGACATTAAAATTAATTTCCCCTATTTCTTTTCAGTTTTTTGATGGGACTATTTGAAAATTTAAAATTATATCTATGGTTTGTATTTGTGATTTGTATTATATTTCTGTTGGATAGTGTTGCTGTATGGTAAAGCTGTTACAAAGGCATAATCTGTGGCTTGGATTTGATTCCTAGCTCTACTATTTACTAGAAGTGTAATGCTGGAACATTGTTTTAACTTCTTACTTTAATGTTCTCTTCTGTAAAAAAATAAGAATAATAGTAATATCAATTTCAATATATTGTGAAGGTAAAACAAGTAAAAGAGGTAAAGCACTTAACCTAATGGGGAATTTATTGTAAATGTTGATAAAAATTTAGTCATTACTTTTAAATTATTATAATTATTACTATAGTATCAGATTTTATACTTCAAAAGGCTTTTCTTTCTGTTCCTTAAAATTTTCTCCTTTGCTCATAGTAATAGTTGTTAGGTGGATACTATAATTTGACTTGGGACACAGACATATGTACTAATTCTATAACAGAGGAAGAAGAATATATCACAGAAAAATGATCATTGAGTTTGGCTGCAGAAAATTTTTAATACCTTTCTCAAGATAATATTGTCCAAAATGTCTCTACACACTATCTGGCAACTTATAACCAAGCTTTACAGTTGTGGTCCAGAAAGGAGTCTCACAGGCAGGAAATAGTGATCTGTTTAGAAACAGTATTGTTCTGAAATTGAGACCAGGGCTGTAGTCCTGATCCTGCCATTGTAATCATCTGGACACTAGGTTCCTTATAAAAGTATAAGGTTGGATTAGATAATCACGTAGGCCTTCTTAAGGTTATATAATTTTTACATGTAATGCCTACAACTCACATATTTTAAATCTGTAATCCAGTTATTCCAGCTCATATACATATTGGCATGGTAACAGAGTAGAGATAAGGTTAAAGGAAGTATAGAGTCATGACACGATAGAGGCACAACTTTTTATTTACCCAGAAAATCTTACAAGATGTTTTAGGTTGTAACTAAACCATTTTTTCCAGAATTGATTGTAATTCTACTGCAGTAAAGTGGAAATTTAAATTGTATTAAGATATATAGATAGGGGGAAAAAGATATATAGATATGCATTTTGTGATTATAATTTGGAAACATTACTAAGTTTGTAGGACTACCTGATTTTAACCCCAGCCTTGCTACTAGATAACTTAGTAAATCCTAAACAAGTAAGAAGTTGATTTTTTTTTTTTTAAGATAGGGTATCACTCTGTTGCCTAGGCTGGAGTTTCATGGTGGGAATCATAGCTCACTGTAACCTCAAACACCTGAGCTCAAGTGATCCTCCCACCTGAGCATCCTGAGTAGTTAGGACTATAGGCACACACCTGGCTAATTTTTAAGAAAATACTTTTGTAGAGGTGAGGTCTTCCTATGTTGCCTAGGCTGGTCTTGAATTTCTGGTCACAAGCCATCCTTCTGCCTCAGTCTCCCAAAGTACTGGGATTATAGGCCTAAGCCAATGACTTAAACAGATTCTTTTCTCTGTATGTAATAATGTGAAGTGTAATAATGTAACAACTCAGAGTAGGCACTAGGGAAATTAAATAAAGAAATTAATACTTTTTGATCTGCTCTATAGTATTTGCATTAATATTTGAAAAGGCACTTTAGGGGAAAAGAATTTAAAATATTATATGAATACACATCTATAACTTCCTAAAAAATCATACATAGATCATTCTTGCATATTAGTTCTATTTAATCTTCAGAGAATAGTGTTTCTTTGTTTTCAAAGTGTACACTATTGAAAAAGAGAGAAAGCTCTTGTTTCAAAAGCTGACCCAGCCTTAAACCTGTTAAAGTGAGTTTAAACTTATAAACACACAAATTGTGTGCATGTGACACACATATTATTGGAACCTTATTTGGAACTTTAAGCATATACATGACCTGACAATTAAGTTTGTGAATTCATCTGAGCAAAAATGCTTTCTGTCTCATTGCTGACAATCAGTATGGTCATCTTCAAAGTACTCCCCTTGGGATGCTATCCACCAATGCCAGTGCCTAGTCCACATTTCAATTTTGGAACTCTTTTTCTGGTATGGCAATCAGAGGTGTCATCATAGTACTCTTGATGTCCTGAATGTCATCAAAATGTCATCTAAATATTTATCTTTAGGTGAAGAAAAAAGTCATTGAGGACCAGATCAGGTGAGTAGGGAGGGTGTTCCAATAAGGTTGTGCCAGCTTCTGAAATAGTTATTTGTTTATTGGCTAAAAACTCCTTCACAATGGTACCATGTGAACTGGTACATGTGAACTGGTTGTGATACAAGAGCCCATTTTTTGCATACACCTTTCTCATGCCAAGATTTTCAGTTAAGATTTTCCTAACACGGTGGGAGTGCAAGCTAATACATCCCTTTTGGAAAGAAGTATGGAGAATATTCAGGGATCTAAAAGTAGACCTGCCATTTGGTCCTTCCTTATCCAAAAGATCAAAAATCACTTTATAACAAAGATATTTGCACCAGATTGTTCACTGCAGCTCAATTCATAATAGCCAGGTCATGGAAGAAGCCCAAGTGCCCATCAACCCATGAATGGATTAACAAATTGTGGTATATGTATACCGTGGAATATTATGCAGCCTTAAAAAAGATGGAGACTTTACCTCTTTTACATTTACATGGATGGAGCTAGAACTTATCCTGCTTACTAAAGTACCTCAAGAATGGAAGAAAAAATATCCAATGTACTCAGTACTATTATGAAACCAATTTACAGTCACTCACACTTTCACATGAAGAATAAATCACAAGTATGGCCCAGGATGAGGGAAGGGGGGAGGTCAGATTGAGGGAGGGTGAATGGTGGGATCACACCTATGGTGCATAATGCAAGGATACATGTCGGATCTATTCAGTATATAGTATAAATGTCTTAACACAGTAATTAAGTAAATGAGATGAGGTATATATTAAAGAAAAAGATTTTCCTAACTGTTTCTCTATCAATGTGTGCTTGGTCTGTTATGTTCCTCACAGTCAATTGATGATTTTGACCTACAATTTAACAAATTTTTGCAATGTTTTTGTCAGTTCTATGCATAGTATTGTGAATTTAATTGTCAGACCTAGTATATGCTAAAGTTCTAAATAAAATACTAGGAAATTGAATCCAACAGTGTATTAAAGAATTGTAAGAATGGCAACATTATCTTAGGAATGTAAAGATAATTCTATACTATGAAATCTACACATAATTCATTATATCAACATGTTAGAGGAAAATTTGAATAAGCTAATAGATTTTTTTAATTCTTTATTAAATCATAACTGTGTACATTAATGCATTTATGAGATACAATGCGCTGATTTGATGTACAATGTGGAATGCTTACATCTAATTGATTAACATAACCATCTCCTTGCTTACTTCTTTGTTGTGGTAAGACATTCATATTCATACTCTATTCTTAATAGTTTAGAAATGTACTGTTGCATTATGCACATTAGGTTAGGTCCCCCCAAATGCCCTCCCTCCTCCCGGGCTTCCCCCTTCCCTCCTTTCTGCTTCCCTCCTTCTTTCTGGACTACAGTTATATTTTACCATTTCTATGAATGCGTAGGTGATTATATACTGATTTCATAGTAGTATTGAATACATTGGATAATACTTTTTTTCTATTCTTGAGATACTTCACTAAGAAGAATATGTTCCAGCTCCGTCCAGGTAAACATAAAAGATGCAAAGTCTCCATCTTTTTTATGGCTACGTAGTATTCTATGATGTACATATACCAAAATTTGTTAATCCATTCATGGATCAGTCGGCACTTGGGCTGCTTCCGTGACTTGGCAATTATGAATTGGGCTGCAATAAACATTTTGGTGCAAATGTCATTGTTGTAAAATGATTTTTGATCATCTGGGTAAATACCTAATAGGGGGATTGCAGGATCAAACGGTATTTCCACTTTTTAGTTCCTTCAGTATTCTCCAAGCTTCTTACCAAAAAGGCTGTATTAGCTTGCATTCCCGCCAGCAGTGTAGAAGTGTTCTCTTCTCTCCACATCCATGCCAACATCTATAGTTTTGGGACTTTGTTATGTGGGCTAATTTTAATGATGTTAAGTGATATCACAAAGTGGTTTGGGTTTGCATTTTTCTGATGGTTAAAGATGGTGAGCATTTTTTCATGTGTTTGTAGGCCATGTGCCTGTCTTCCTCATAGAAGTTTCTGTTCAAGTCTCTTGCCCACACTGAAATGGGGTTATTTGTTCTTTTCTTAATAATTAGTTTGAGTTCTCTATGGATTCTAGTTATCAGACCTTTGTCAGAAGCATAACCTTCAAATATCTTTTCCCTTTCTGAAGGCTTTCCATTTGCTTTATCTACTCTGCTCTTGGCTGTGCAGAAGCTTTTTAGTTTGATCAGATCCCAATTATATAATTTTGGTGTTGCTTCAACTTCCAGGGGATTCCCCCGTATAAAGAATTCTCCCAGGCCAATTTTTTCAAACGTTTTCCCTGTACTCTCTTCTAATATTTTTATAGTTTCATGTCTTAAGTTTAGAACTTTATCCAGTGAGAATCAATCTTTGTTAATGGTGAGAGATGAGGCTTCAGTTTCATTCTTCTATAGGTCACCAGCCAGTTCACCCAGCACCACTTGTTAAATAGGGAATCTTTTCCCCACTGAATGTTTTTGATAGGTTTGTCAAAGATTAAACGACTATAAGTGGTTGGGTTCATCTCTTGGTTCTCTATTCTGTTCCATACATCTACCACTCTACTTTTGTGCCAGTACCATGCTGTTTTGCTCACTATAGATTTATAGTATAGCCTGAAGTCTGGTAACGTTATATCTCCTGATCTGTTTTTATTTCTGAGTAATGTATTTGCTATTTGAGCTTTTTTCTGATTCCATATAAAATGAACCACTATGTTTTCAAGCTCTTTAAAGTATGATGATGGTGCTTTAATAGGAATTGCATTAAATTTGTACATTGCTTTGGGTAGTATAGACATTTTAACAATATTGATTCTTCCCAACTTTGAGCATGGTATGTTTTTCCATTTGTTAACATCTTCAGCTATTTCTTTTCTCAGAGTTTCATAATTCTCTTTATAGAGATCTTTCATGTCCTTTGTTAGATAAATTCCCAGATATTTCATCTTCTTTGGCACTACAGTGAAAGGAATAGAGTCCTTGACTATATTTTCAGTTTGACTGTTGTTCGCATATACAAAAGCTACTGATTTGTTAGTATTGATCTTATATCCTAAGACGCTGCTGTATTCCTTGATCACTTCTAAGAGTTTTGTAAAGTGTCTGGGATTTTCCAGGTATAGGATCATAAATCATCCACAAGGAGTGAGAGTTTGATCTCCTCTGACCCCATTTGAATACCCTTGATCCCCTTCTCTTGCATGATTGTGATGGCTAGAATTTCTATTACTATGCTGAATAGCAGTGGAGATGATGAGCATCCTTGCGTAGTTCCAGATCTGAGTGGAAATGTTTTCAATTTTACTCTATTCAGTATGATATTGGCTGTGGGTTTGCTGTAGATGGCCTCTATCAGTTTCAGAAATGACCCTTCTAAGCCTATTTTCTTGAGTGTTCTGATCATGAAAGGGTGTTGAATATTATCAAAAGCTTTTTCTGCATCAATTGAGAGAATCATTGGTCTTTGGTTTTTATTTTATTTATGTGATATGTTATATTTGTGGATTTATGTATGTTAAACCAGCCTGTTATAAAACTGGCTTGATCGTGGTGTATAGTTTTTTTGATGTGTTCTTGAATTCTGTTTTCTAGGATCTTATTGAATATTTTTGCATTAATATTCATTAATGATACTGATCTATAGTTTTCTTTTTTTGTTGGGTCTTTTTCTGGTTTGGAGATCAGGATGATATTTGCCTCATAGAATGTGTTGGAGAGTATTCCTTCTTTTTCTGTGTTTTGGAAAAGGGTTATGTAATATAGGCACTATTTCCTCTCAGAAGGTTTGATAGAATTCTGATGTGAAGCCATCTGTTCCCGGACTTTTTTTTTTGGAGAGATTTTGTATTTTTTTTTTTTTTGACACAGAGCCTTAAGCTGTCCCCCTGGGTAGAATGCCATGGCATCACAGCTCACAGCAACCTCCAACTCCTGGGCTCAAGCGAGTCTCCTGCCTCAGCCTCCCAAATAGCTGGGACCACAGGCGCCCGCCACAACACCCGGCTATTTTTCGGTTGCAGCCGTCATTGTTGTTTGCTGGGTCCGGGCTGGATTCAAACCCACCACCTTAGGTGTATGTGGCTGGCGCCTTAGCCACTTGAGCCATAGGCGCTGAGCTGAGATTTCGTATTGTTGATGGTATTTCAGTGATTGATATAGGTCTATTCAGTGTTTCTAATTCTTTCTGGCTGAGTCTACAAAGGTGACATGTTTCCAGGTATTGGTCCTATTGGTCCATTTCTACCAGATTTTTATATTTCTGAGTAGAGTTTTTTTATAGTAATCATTGAAGATTTTTTTGATTTCTGAGGTGTCTGTTATTATTTCTCCTTAAACCTTTGGCTAATCTAATCAGAAACAGAAAAGTAAAAGCTCTAATATCAGTCAGACTTTTTTTTTTTTTTGAGACAGAGTTTCACTTTGTTGCCTTTGGTATAGAGCCATGGCATCACAGCTCATAGCATCTTCAAACTCTTGGGCTCAAGCAATTCTCTTGTCTTAGCCTCCCAAGTAGCTGGGACTACAGGTGCCTGCCATAATGCCCAGCTATTTTAGAAATGAGGTCTCACTCTGGCTCAGACTGTCTTGAACTTGTGAGCTCAGGCAATCCTCCCACTTCTGCCTCCCAGAGTGCTAGGATTACAGGCATGAGCTACTGTACCTGGCCTAATTGTTATTCTTTTAAAAGGGGGAAAAATCACTGATAAAAATCCAACAACTTCATTCAGATGGAAGTACAGAGTAAAATGACAGGGAGACAATGTGCAGTACTGGTAATATGTGGGGAGATAGGCACTTATTCTTTGGTGGTATTACAAATTATTATAGCCTTTTTGAAAAATATATAGTAGTTATTGAAATGAAAATGCACATTATCCTTTGAGTATATCTGCTTATAGGAATCATTCCTACAAAAATAATATATTAGTATATATACTATTATATAATGCTAATATAGTATATTAATTACTATCATATACTAATGTAGTATATTAAGATTTATATGCAAATATATTTATCTCTTAGTTTATATTATATTAACTAATAACTAGAAATAACACTAATGGTAGTTGATCGCTTGATGAATGATTAAATAAATTATACCACATCTGTACTATGGAATATGGTGTAACCATTGAGCAGGAGGGATGTCCATGATGATATTGTTAAATTGGGATGTGAGATGACAAATTATAGATTGTTATGTATAATAGAATTACTTTTTTTTTGAGACAGAGACTCACTGTTTCACCCTTGGTAGAGTACCATGGCGTCACAGCTCATAGCAACTTTAAAGTCTTTGGCTTAAGTGATTCTCTTGCCTCAGCCTCCCAAGTAGCTAGGACTATAGGCACCTGCCACAATGCCACCTATTTTTGTTGCAGTTGTCCTTGTTATTTAGCTGGCCCAGGCTGGGTTCAAACCTGCCAACTTTGGTGTATGTGGCTGATGCCATAACCACTGTGCTGTGGGCACTGAGCCATGTAATCCATTTTTTATAACAAAAGAGAAAGCTTGTGTATGTTAATTATGTGATGAGCCAATAGAAAATATGTGAAAGGACTGGGTTAAGAGAGGATGTGGGATTGGTGAAGTGGGTAAATGTCTTTCTCTTCATATGTTTATATAGTGTTTGATTTATTATGAAAAGCATCTGTTACTTTTGCAATAATGACATTTAGTGAAGGAAAAAAATTCAAAGTATGAGGATATGGGTTCTAAAGATACTGGATTAGGCCAGCCAGAGATATGGAAAATAGAAAAGTATTATGCTACACTTTCTATTGTAGAGAATATTTGTAATCATTTCCATTCAAAACCATTATAACAAATTATTTCTGAAAAGAAAGATATTTTATACTATGAGATGGAGGCATTCATGATTATGTTTCTTTTATAGCAACTGCGCTCCAATATCCGAGAAATGGAGAAGCTTTGTTTGAAAGTCCAGAAGGATGACCTAGTGCTTTTGAAGAGAATGATAGATCCTGTTAAAGAAGAATCATCGACAGCAATAGCAAAATTCCTCCAACTCCACTTGGAATCTGTAGAAGAGCTTAAGAAACAGTTTAATGATGAAGAAACTTTATCACAGCCTCCTTTGACCAGATCCATGACCATTGGTGGTAATGTATTATACTAATTATTAATCTGTTTTTTAAATTTCAGGTTAATGTGAGAGTACAGACAGCTTGGTTACAGTGTTTGCATTTGTTAGGTAGAGGTCGTTTTGCAGTCATGTCCAGCACCCAAGAGGTGGCATAAACCCTTACATTGTGCCTGTTAAGTGGGAGTACACCAATCCCCCTCCTCCCTCTCCTCTTCCGCCTCCCTCTTTCCCCCTCCCCCTTACTTGAAGCAAATTGAGTTTTTCTCTTATGTAGGCATATATTAGATCATCTACTGACTTCATATTAGTATTGAGTAGATTGGATACTTGCTTTTCTATTTTTATGATAGTTTATTAAGAAGAATGTGTTTCTACTTCATCCAAGTTAACACAAAAGATGTAAAGCCTCCATCTTTTTTTTTTTTGAGACAGAATTTCACTTTGTTACTCTTGATAGAGTGTCATGGCGTTACAGCTCACAGCAACTTCAAACTCTTGGGCTTAAGCAATTCTCTTTCCTTGGCCTCCCAAGTAGCTGGAACTATAGGTGCCCGCCACAATGACCAGCTATTTTTTGTTTGTAGTTGTCATTATTATTTAGCAGGCTTTGGCTGGGTTTGAACCCACCAGCCTCAGTGTATATGGCTAGCACTGTAACTACTGTGCTACAGGCACCAAACCAAAGCCTCCATCTTTTTATGGCTGAATAGTATTTCATGCTATACATATACCACAGATTGTTAATTCATTCCTGAGTTGATGGGCATTTAGGTTGTTTCCACATCTTGTTAATTGTAAATTGAGCTGTGATAAACAATCTAGTGCAAATGTTCTTATGATAAAATAATTTTTTTCTTTTAGATAGATGCCTAGTAATGGGATTGTGGTATCAAATTTACATAAGGTCTAATTTGAGTTCTTTGAGGATTCTCCATACTTTTTTTCAAAGAAGCTGTATTAGTTTGCAGTCTCACCAACAGTGTAAAAGTATTCCCTTCTCTCCACATCCATGCCAGCTTTGGGACTTTGTGATGTGGGCTGTTCTCACTGGGTTTAGGTGATATCTCAGAGTGGTTTTGATTTGCATTTCTCTGATGATCAGGGACAATGAACATTTTTTCATATGTTTCTTAGCCCTTCATCTGTCTTCCTCAAAGATAGTTCTGTTTCTTTTGTCTAGTGATTGATTGCTTTATTTTTATTGATTAGAGTTCTCTGTAGATGGTAGTTATCAACCCTTTGTGAGATTCATAACATGCAAATATCTTTTCTCATTCTGGAGGTTGTCTATTTGCTTTACTTGTTGTGTCCCTAACTGTGTAGACATTTTTCAGCTTAATTAAGTCCCATTTATTTATTGTTGTTGTTGTTGTTGTCGTTGTTATTGCCACTGAAGTCTTCATAAAATCTTTCCATAGGCTGACAAGTTTTTCCCAAACCTTCTTCTAGGATTTTTATTATTTCATGTCTTAGATTTAAATCTTCTATCCATCTGGAGTCAATTTTTGTAAGTGGTGAAAGGTGTGGGTCCAATTTCAGTCTTTTACATGTGGTTATCCAGTTCTCCCAGCACCATTTATTGAATAGGGATTCTTTTCCCTGGTGTATGCTTTTGTTTGGCAATAAGAGATGGCAATAAGAGACTGGTTTCATCTCTTGGTTTTCTATTTTGTTCCATATGTCTATTTCTCTTTTTTTGTGCCCATACCATGCTGTTTTGATCACTGTGGACTTGTACCATAACCTGAAGTCTCGTAGAATGATGCCTGCGGCTTTGTTTTTATTATTAAGAATTCCCTTGGCTATACAGGTTTCATTTCTGGTTCCATACAAAATGAAGAACTATATTTTCCAGTTCTTCAAAGTATGATGTTGGTATTTTAATGAGGCTAATTCTTGTTCTTGATTATAGTAATGCAGCTAGTTAAAGCTCACCTCAAGGGGTAGATATTGCAGATTATCACTAGGTCTTCAGAGATCATCTACTCTCCCAATATATGCTGAGTCCTTGGGTCCTGACTGTGCCTGGAAATGTGTACTGGAATTATGCAGAATAAAAATTTTGAGGCTGTGCTATACAGGGTAGAACTTCAGGACTTCAAGTACCCATTTGTCTAGGTATTGAAAAGCAAATTTTAAATTCTTCCTAAGGATAATGTCATTCTTATCTACTGTGTATTCTTCACTCCTTTCCAGGTACAGGGGTGACCTGCTCATTCACACCTTTTTTCTTAAGCATTTCAGTTTTCACAGGTGATGTTAGATCTATTTTCCAGTGCAATTCTCTGACTGACAACATTAAAAAGTCCATAGTGGGAGCCATACTGTCAACTTCTAAGAAACAACCCTGTGAAACTTGTCATTATATTTCTTCTAAGGATGTAATTGATAATTATTCATCCCACTATAATGTGTTCAACTCTGAAAAAATTTTTGGCTTAATTTTTTTATCTTACTGGTATTGAATAGAATAACTGATAAAGCTTTACTATTTGAGTTGCTACTAGAAAGCATAAAACAAAATTTTTTAACCACCAAAAGCCAGAATTTTAAACTTTTCTTAGTTGTGTTTTATAACTGCTGCCCTTGTTTTCCTTTTTTTTGTTTCTGTGTTTCTCTTTTATTTTTAATTTAGCTCATCTTGTCACATTTTATAAATCCTTCTAAGCTGCCATTAATCCTTACAGAAAAAATGGGGTATAAATAAATTGCAAATTATAACAGAATCTATACCTGCCTGGTTTTTCTCTTCTTATTTACCCAGGGCATTTATGCACCACACTCTATCACCAAAGCCAGATTATTTTTAATATTTTATTCTCAGTGCTAATGATAAAGTAACTTATAGGGAAATAAAAAAAAATTGGAAGAAATATTTAGGCCACTATTCAGAGTTTCTGGGTAATCTTTCCTTTGTGGTATCCTTAGTACATAGCATTATAGTTGGCACATAGTTAACTATTCATAAATATCTTATAAATATAAATAAAGATCATTTTAGAGACAATTTTATAATTTCAGATGTGCCACAATTACTTCACTGTTTGGATAACCAGTCACTAAAATATTTTGGAGAGAAGGACATACTAGCGCTCAGCCCTTAGTCGAACAGTATTTAGGAAGAATGCTTTTTGATAGTTTGTAGTTACTAGCATATTGGTGAAGTTGAAGGCTGTTCTTATGTCTGAAGCTTAATGTTCATATGTAGAGAAACTGGGTTGTTTTATAATTCTGTGTGATTAGGGAACATCTTATGTACTTAGACATTGTAATAGTTGTGACGGCTGGAATAACAATGACAATAAACTGGATTTTCTTGGAAGAGTAGCTGGCATCAGTCCCTTTTGCTATTTATCTTTCAATTGCCCATCACCCAAAATTTCCTTTTAAATAAAACTTTTGAGTTGATTCAAGAGTTTCTTCTTGGCTCTGCGCCTTCTTCAACTGGCTAAGGCACCAGCCACATACACCTAAGGTGGCGGGTTCGAATCCCCAGCCTGGGCCTGCCAAACAACGACGGCTGCAACCAAAAAATATCCGGGCGTTGTGGTGGACGCCTGTGGTCCCAGCTACTTGGGAGGCGGAGGCAAGAGACTCTCTTGAGCCCAGGAGTTGGAGGTTGCTGTGAGCTGTGATGCCACAGCACTCTACTCAGGGGGACAACTTGAGGCTCTGTCTCAAAAAAAAAAAAGTTTCTTCTCAAAATGATAATATTCTAATGCTTGTTTTAATCTACATTTTATTATTGCATTGTTTGTGTTTCTACCAGTAGAACTGTTTGGACTGAACAAATTTGGGGTTATGTATCATTAGAGGAATTGGGTGATTATTAGAAGAAGGCAATTTACCCAGTTTTCTGGCAATTAACTTTTTCCATAAGCTGACTGGTGTTTCTTTAAAAAAAAAAAAAAGGTTGGCAGAATTAGAGGAAGCATGGAAGCATGTATATAGAGGAAATGAAAAAGGCTGGACCAGAACCAGAGAATGAGAGAAAAGAAATAGCAATTAAAATTCATTTCTCACCTCTCTTGATTCTCAAACTTCTCAACTCATGGAACACCAAAGAACACCAAATATTCTAAAGATCTAGGAGAAAAATACAAAATCAAATCTCTGAAACTAGTTCTGATTTTTTTAAAGTAATCATTCTATTTATAAAATCATATACCTAAGTTGAACCTAAAACTGTGCAGAATTTCAAATTTCGAGTGATCTGTTAGTACCTTGCGCTTTGACTATGAAAAATTGCCAACATAATGCACTTAAAACACAACTGTCTCATCAAGTATTTCACCAAATGTGATAATTTCTACTATATTGCCTTAAACCCAGAAATGGTATTAACAATCCATAGGATAGGAAAGGAGGAGAAAAATTAAAAGAAAACAGGTAACTAATTTACATAAGACTTTAATAATAGTGGGGTAAGAATTAGGTTTGTTCCGTATGTAGTCTTCTAGCTGTAGACTCTTTGTCATTCTGCATGTTTTTATCCTTTTCTCTCTGGTTTTTCCTTATTTTTGCTTTAGCTACTCATTATAGTAGCATCAGCCTATATGGAAAATGTGTTTTATTTGCATAGACGTTAAGTGCCTTAAAATACTTTTTCCTTTACAAATTCAATCTGATTCTAAATAAATTGGTTGGAAACATCAGCAGAGATTCAGGAGCAATGTTGCCACATTTCCATGAGTGAGATCAAAAATACAAAAATAGTTTTTCATTTACAGATAGAAATAACAAATAGAATAGGATGTCTTATGTTCTCTGGAGAATGAAAGAAGCTTATTAAGTTTAGGGGGAAGCTGTGATGATTTTGCTTGTTGCTTTTGTCCAGATTCTGAGAAGCAAATCTTCTCTGCCAATCTTGTTTGATCTGAGAAACTCCCTTCTGTCTCACTTGAGTATATGGTTTCATTTTTAGCATATTGCTTCCCACCAAGAGAAGTGATGAGCCTACAAATCTGATTTGTGTTTAGAAAGGTGATTTAAGTCATACAGAGTGAATCTGTGCTTCTCTCCATCTTTGTCCTTCTTTACTCCCAGGACACACGCTTCAGCAGCCCAATAGGAAAAGAATCTTATTACATTTTAAACAATATTCACAAAAGAAAAGAATCCAATCTTAAAACTGCTGGGAACTTCAGGCCAGCATATTGAATTTGATGAAATATTAGATTTTTATCACAGATATATACATATACTGAACAGTTTTATGAAACATATAGATAGTTTTGTATTATATGATTCAGAAAATGTATTTTCTGTTGGCCTTAATTTTCTTGAAAGTATTTGTTTGCAGTTAAGTTAAGCCGTGACTTAGAAGTCATTTATTTTGAGAGATAGGTATATGTAGATGATCAGCAAATTAATTTTACTACTTTTTAAACCCCTTGAACTTGAATAAATGTAAGAGACGCTTTTGGATTAATTTATATTTATAATGAAAGTTTTTTTAATGTAGTAATGTTTAGTGGAAATGTGCAGTTTAATTCTTGGTAGAATCATTACTGATCATGAAGCATGGAGAAAGACAAAAGGCAAGAATATTTGGATATGTATACAGTGTATATACACAAACACATATGTATGAGAACAGTGTGGTATCCATGTTGTTTGCCTTATTCTTTACTTCAACTAAAGTGAGTCAACTATCTTAATGTTTGAGTTTATAGCCAATTATAAGGTTTTAAAACTAATTCTACATTTAAAAGTACAATAGTAGGTGATACATACTGTATTCTCCTTGCCTTTTGTGCTTACATCTGTTTGTACGTGGCTGGAACTATCTAAGATTATTATGTGATGTGATGTGAAACAAAATTTTTGACTTCTATCCTGAAGCTATAATCTATCTCAGTGTTTTGCCTCAGGATGTCCAAAGCAGTTTATAAAAGTTCAAAGTAAAAGGATAATCACTGAGGTAGTGATTTTTAATGCAAGCTGGAATAAATGAATTATGGAAGTTGTAGAAATTAAAAGGTTTGCTTTCTTAATTGATAGTCATGCCTTGAATTGATTAGTGATGTTCAGAGTTGTAAGTTTACAGCAAGCTTTTCTATGGAAGAGAACAGACTTCTTTGTTCTAAAACTCTATTTGAACTAAGATGCATACGCAGTTTGGTTTCTAGTGAGACGTAAATGACTTAAACATTTCTTATTTTTTATTGAAGGAAATCTTTTATGTTTGTTTAAAATGTCAAACATTTCCCATCCCTTACTTTTTAGACAAAGAATTTATATATGGTACCCTCACATACTTTGTTTGAATCCTCCTTAATAGTACATAGATTATGGGTTTAAAAAATCTTTAAAATGGGCATGGTTATAAAGTTCTGCTTTACACTTGGTCTGTTAATGATAATGAAGTTATCTTTATTAATAATAATATTAAAGAAATTAAAGTACATAGGAATATTAAATGGAAAAAAGTCACAGAGTAATTTATTTATCTTGGTTGACATGAAAATGAAAATATCTTTATGATAATAACTTAGGATATGGACATTTATAAAAACATTTATAAAAATCATTGAGAGGTTTAAAAATGTTGGATATTTTCCATAGTATTGTAATGTAAAACTTACTCTATACCTGATGTTTTTGTTGTTCAAATTAAAGAAATATATTCAAATAAGATTTTTTTTTTGTTTATTTTTTCAAGAGATGTTGTCTCTTTTGCCCAAGCTGGTGTGCACTGGCACAATCAAAGCTCATTCCAACCTTGAATTCCTGGTTCAAGAGATTCTCCTGCCTTAGCCACCCAAATAGCTAGGACTACCACATCACCATGGTTGACTAAATTTTTGTAGAGACAGGGTCTCACTCTGTTGCCCAGTCTTGTCTTGAACTCCTGGTCTGAAACAGTCTTCCCACCTGAGCCTCCAAAATGCTGGGATTACAAGTGTGAGCCACCACACCTTGCCAACATTTAAAATTAAAAGAACAATGTCATTTCTGATAGAACTATAGACTACTTTATGCCTTTCCTAAACAATTCAAACACATTTTTCCTTGAGAAGTAAGGTGTTCATAAGCTTTGAAGGTAAAATAGTAATACAGCTTAATGAAACACTATTCAATTATAGGCTTGACTGGAAAAAGGAATCTGGAAGGAACATGAATTTAGAGTTATAATGGCTTACTCCTAGGAATAAATCAGGTGTCACACATCACCATTTCATTTCCCTGCTATAACCCTTCAGCAGCTCTCCATTGTTTCCCAGATAACATCCAAAGTCTTTAACTGGACTAAAAGTTCCCTCTTAGCCATCTATAATGTCTTATACTTGTAACTCTATGTCTTTTACTTCACACTTTGGTGACACAAAATGCTGATTTTAAGTTAGCTATATTATTTCATCCTCGAGGGCCTTTGTTCATGCTGGCTTTTGTACCTAGAATTTATATATTCTTCCCTTCTTTGCCTAGTAACATCATCTTTTCTAGAAAGCCTTCCTATAAACTGCATACCATATCCAGCTGGATCAGATGCCACCTGGCTTTGAACTCCCATAAAATATTCTATATCTATTTATCAGGAAAAAACATACCTAGGTACTCTCCAGTTATTTTATGATTATCTCTTTACATGTCCAGCTCTTCTAGAATATAAGTTTGGGGAGTGCAGGTACTCTGTATTATTCACTTTTTCACTCCTGGTACCTAACATAATACATAATGGGGCTGCTTGGAAAAGGTAAGTGGTGGTTTGAGCTTAACGTGAAGGGGAAAAAAGTAGAACTTCAGATCTCTTCTCTCCATTTCAACTGTCATTATCCTAAAGCAGATCATCATTATTTTGCACTGGACATATTGGAAAGTCTCCCACCTAGTTTCCCACTCTCTAATGTTTTCACCATTTAACTCTATCCTTGCTATGTTCTAGATTGATATGATTTATATTTCCTTTTTAAATCTAAAATATGATTATGGCATATTAGCTTCCAGCTTCCCATCAATCTCTAACTCTTTTAAATGTAACACACTGATCTTATGAGAAAAGATGAAACTTTAACAGTTTACAGTGCCACAAATAATCTCACCTTAGATTTCCAGCTTCAATCTTTGGTTTTCTCCTTGTCACAGTCTGAATGTCTTATGCACACACACTTCCCCTTGACCTGAAAACTCTCTGCTTCTCCCTCTACCCTGGCCCAGTTCGCCTATATTATAATTTCTGTTCATTCTTGGGCTTCAGCTTCAGAACCTTCTTTGACCACTCTTCCCTGCTCAAGTTTAGGTTAAATACAACTCTTCCACGCTCACATAGCACTCCGTATTTACCAGAATTATATACCTGTCTGTACTGGCTGAACTTGACTGTGAACATGATAAGCTCTGTTAGTAATAGCATCAGTAGCAGTGGCAGTGGTAACAATGTATTGTTAATCCAGGTACTTAAATTAATTATTAAGCATTTTACATGACAATTGTTTTATGAAATTGATTGATGCTACTTACTTTATAACAAAGCAAATAAACTTTAAACATGGGGCTATGTTCATCCAGGACCATTTCACACTACTGAAGCTGAAGCTAGTTCTCAGAGTCTGACTCAGATACATATATTGCCTGAAATTCCTCGAGATCAAAATGCTGCAGAATCATGGGAAACCTTAGAAGCGGTATGTTAAAAATTATTTTCTTTTTGGTAGCTATAAAACATAAAAGTGACTTTTCTCTCTCTCTCTCTTTTTAAGGACCTAATTGAGCTTAACCAACTGGTCACTGATTTCTCTCTCATAGTAAATGTAAGTATATACCATTTTGGGCTCAGAATTGTTAGATTATTAGAACGAGAAGCTCTTATCAATCACTAGGCTTTTGATTGGAATTTTAACACAGGTTATAATTTTAGTACAAGTTATAATTTTGAAGACTGGTACTGAGCCATGAATAGAGGTCTGTCCTCAGATTCTAGAACAATTTAATAAGCGTTTGTTATGCACTTGTTATGTAAATGGTACTATGTTAGATGCTTGGCATTAGGAGTATGACATGTTGGATATAGAAATAAATGAAGCCTGCCCTCTTCCTTCAGAGATTCTGTTGTATATGGCAATATGCTTGGACCCCCAAAACTGAGCTTTTAAGCATGATAGCTAAATGCAAGAAGAAGGTATTAAGGTATTGTCAACTCCAAGGAGAAGCATTTAATTTGAATGAAAAGAGGCAGAGGGTGTGAGGTCAAAGCATTAAGGATAGCCTACATAGGTAGGCAGCATTTACATGAGCCGTGAAAAATAGTAAATGTCCACAGGTAGGAGTAAGGGTGCATTAATCCCCCAAGAACAGCTGAACAAAGACATGGAATAGGGAAGTGTGTGGCCTGTTCTAGAATGACAAGTACTATAGTATAACACAAGTATGAGGTACCATGGGCAAGCAAGGAAGACAAGGGCTAGATTGTAATGGCATTGAATGCCATACTAAAGAATTAGAACCTTATTTTGTAGGCATTAAGGAGCCAATATAATCTAGTCTTTGCTTCAGAAAGATCACTGTGGGCTGTGCAAGAGGTAGAAGTCATGGATAGGATGACTAGTTAGGAAATCAATTGCAAAGAATGGGGCCATGGCAATACCAGTATACCAGTATAAAGGTAAGGGACTACTGGGAGGTATTTCTGGGGTAGACTTGGCAGAAATTAGAGGAAGATGAGTCAAAGATAAGGAGGATTAAGGCTTTATTCTGCCTATTAGGTACCAATAATACTGTTAATAAATTATGGAACACAAAGTAGATTTGGTAGGAAGGATAGAATAGTTTCTGTCATTATTTTTCTAAACTGTTCTTATTTTTCTTCCTTCCCAGGAATTATGGGAGGCAGGGTATATGAGGATGTGTGTGTATAGATATGTATGTATGGCTACACAGGCACATATCTTTCTTCTTACCCATCTGTCTAGGTTTACTTCTTTGTTCTTAATTAAACCATGATTTGGGGTTTGTCCATCTTTGAGTTTGGTTTCTGTGAAATCTGGTTTTAAGTTGCAAGTTCCTAGATGACACAGTCTCAGAATTGGAATGGGATAGGACTTTAAGAGGCCAACTAATCCAGTCTCTTTATTCTTGCTCTAGCTTCTCAAATAAATGGTCTTTTAGCCTCTTTTTGAACAATTACAGTTCAGAGACAGTTGATAATTCAACCATTCTATTGGGAAGCTGTCACTCTTAGTTCTCCCTTATGTAAACTCAACTCTATAATAACTTCTCTTTGATATTTATGTCCTGTGTAGAGTCATGTACTAAACAAATTTTGTTTTTTTCCATATAAAACTTTTCCAAGGTTTTGAAACTAGTATCGTCCATCTTCACTATATCCCATCCACAATATTTTCTACTCTTTAAGAACACATGATTCTTCTGTATTCCTCCTGCAATATAATTTGTAGGCTTTTTAGTACTGGCCACTTACTCTGCTCATCTTCTAGTTTGTAGATATTTTCTCAACATGTAATACCAAAAATTGTATGCAGTAAATTGTTTGAATTGTTTCTGATGCCTCTAAGTCAAAAGAAGCAAAATGTTTGAAGTTTCTGAATCAGTTATATGTACAATCTATTAAAATATTTGCATATAGAAGGGAATGATAGAACAAGAATCCCAAAATGTCTATTGTTTTTAGAACTAAAATTATTGTACTAATCTTGGAATCTAATGCAGTTTGTAAAATCTATACTTGTAAGGTTACATAAATATATACATTTGCCAAGAGTCATTGATCTGTACACTTAAAATGTGTTTAATGTATGTAAGTTATACTTCAATAAAGTTGATTTTAAAAACAAACTAAAAATGTACAAAATTCTTCTCAAAACAAATACATTTTCCCTTCCATTGGGAATAGGCACATGAAAGGAAAAGGGGTTTGTGGCCATTTGATAGTTGCATGTATGATTAAGTTATGTAGCAGCTCTTAATTCCTAATCTAATGAAGATATGTGCAGGAAGATCCTGGCTGCAGCCATAGCTTTATACAAATGTCCTATTTATAATAATCTGTAGGACATGAGACAGAATGCTATTAGGCAAAAGCTCAAAAGAGAACCCCTGATTATTATTCCCAGAGTGACTACGTTCTCATGACCACATGGCCACAGACTTACAGAAGCTCCATTTAGGTACAGAATGACCTGGGAACTTAACCAGAGTGACCACATCCTGTCATTATCATCACATGGATTTGATAGTATCTAAGCAAATTAACTATGTATTTAAGGAGTACTTTCTATGTGCATCAGCTTTGTGCTAAGCTCAATAAAGAATAGAAAATAGTATATAAAAGAACCTGTAAGATAGTGGTAATGGTTGTACAACATTGTGGATATTCTTAATGCCACTAAGTAATACACTTAAAAATGGTTAAAATGGCAAATTTACATGTATTTTACTACATAAAAAGAACTTATAAAGTTAATGACAGATAAAGAATAAAGTTCAACAAATGTTAATAAATTAGTATCTAGTAGGCATCAACTCTATTTTTTTTAAGCTTTATTGCTCAAATGCCCTCATCTCTTCTTGTAACTTTGTAACCAGCCCTATTTCTGGTTAATAGAAATTTAAAGAACCCTGGGTCAGAAGTTCAACAGTGTGATCGCTTCTTGGCCTTTTGGCTAAGATCAAGTGTAGAAGTTTAACAGTGTCTCACCCTTGTTGCTTGTCTTTGACTTCTACCTTTCATCTTTTTACCTTATTCCCTATGGCTTTTGTAATTTTGCTCTGGATGCATAAACTTAAAGTTGCAAGGGATTAGATTAAATTCTTCTCGTTTGTTACCTATATGACCTTCAGGGTGTTATTTGATAACAATGAGCTTTGTAAAATTGATGGGAATGTTAAATGAGATAATGTCTGCTACTTCCCGTCCTCTCCCCTTTCACTGAACCACCCCCCACACACTGCATTCCTATTTTTTCTTTTTCCTTATTTTATTCCCTCCTTGGCTCCTTGTATAAATTTTTACTTTTGCTACCACCACTACCTTTAGGCATTTTAGCACTAGAGTTCCTTCAGTCCCCTTCCGACTGCTGAATTCTCTGATGTTCTACTTATCTATTCTGCTTACTGTCTATTCTAGGCCAAAATAATCCTTTACTCTGCCTACATAATACGGTAATTGTAGATTTGTTTCTGCAGTATTCAGTGTGTGTGATTGAATGCGATTAAGGAGTACATGTTCTATACTACAGGAGTTTAGAAGCAGGATAAGTCAGTTTTCATTGGATTGGTCAAGAACTAAGACTAGAGGTTGGCTGTGAAGGCTGGCTGGAATTTAAAAAGTAATAAAGGAAAATACCTGGAGTTTTGGCATTATCTTCTTAAGAAAACTCATATCTTTCTACGAACATTAAGAGAACCGTACAACTACTATCAAAACCCTCAAGAAAGACCATTATTGTTGATAGAAATAGATTTGGGGATGAATTTGTTGAACATATTACTATTACTTAATACAGAGGATACTATAAGTGTCTACAACAAACATTCAAGGAAAAAAACCAGTTCATTAATTTTTAATTCATCTGTCTAAATTGCATTCTCAGCTCGGCGCCTGTAGCTCAAGCGGCTAAGGCGCCAGCCATATACACCAGAGCTGGTGGGTTCGAATCCAGCCCAGGCCTGCCAAACAACAATGACGGCTACAACCAAAAAATAGCCAGGTGTTGTGGCGGCCGCCTGTAGTCCCAGCTACTTGGTAGGCTGAGGCAAGAGAATCGCTTAAACCCAAGAGTTGGAGGTTGCTGTGAGCTGTGATGCTATGGCACTCTACCCAGGGTGATAGCTTGAGGCTCTGTCTCAAAAAAAAATAATAATAAAATAAATTGCATTCTGATTGATAAATACTAATAATAACTTAATAAATCACATTTCTTTTTTTCAAGATAGGGTCTTGCTCTGTCACCCAGGCTCAAGTATAGCAGCCTGATTATAGCTCACTAGAACCTTAAATTCCTGGGTTCAAGTGATCCTCCTTTCTCAACCTCCCAAGTGGCTAGAACTTACAGGTGCACAACCATGGCCATCTAATTTTTTTAATTTTTTGTAGCAATGGGATCTTACTGTGTTGTTCAGGCTGGTCTCAGACTCCTGGCCTCAAGTAATCCTCCCCCTTGGCCTCCCAGACTGCTGAGATTACAGGCATGAGCCACTGCAACCATCAAAATGGCATTTTCTTTTTTTTTTTTATTAAATGATAGCTGTGTACATTAATGCAAACATGGGGTACAGTGTAGTGTTTTCATATACAATTTGAAATATTTTCATCAAACTGGTTAACATAGACTTTATGTCATTTACTTGTGTTAAGACATTTATACTCTA
>CAUYTI010089528.1:0-26253 GCA_963575145.1 Galago senegalensis | reverse complement strand
CTGCCTCCCAAGTAGCTGGGACCACAGGCGCCCGCCACAACGCCCGGCTATTTTTTTGGTTGCAGCCGTCATTGTTGTTTGGCGGGTCCAGGCTGGGGATTTGAACCCGCCACCTTAGGTGTATGTGGCTGGCGCCTTAGCTGGTTGAGCTATAGGCGCGGAGCCCAAAGTACTATTTTTTTAAAGTTCTTCAAAGAATGATATTGGTTCCTTAATAAGGATTACACTGAATCTACTGATCACTTTGACTAGTATGGACATTTTAATAATTTTTTCTCACTCTATTGCTGTGGGCAGAGTATCATGGCATCACAGCTCACAGAAACCTCAAACTCTTAGACATGAGCAATCCTCTTGCCTCAGCCTCCTGAGCAAATGGGACTACAGGCATATGCCACTACACACCCAACTAGTTTTTCTATTTTTAGTAGAGATGAGGTCACTCTTGCTCAGATTGGTCTCCAACTCCTGAATTTAAGTAATCCACCCGCCTAGGCCTCCCAGAGTGCTAAGATTACAGGCATGAGCCACCATGCCCAGCACTATTTTAGTAATATTGATTCTTCCCAGCCATGAGCATGGTATGTTCTACATTTGTTAATGTCTTCTGCTATCTCTTTTCTCAGGGTTTTGTAGTTGTCTTTACAGAGATCATTCTCATCCTTTCTTAGGTATATTCCCTGGTATTTCATTTTCTTTGAAGCTATATTTTGTCTTTGATATCTCAGCCTGACTGTTACTGGCACATATAATGGCTACTCATTTGTGGACAGTGAATTTGTATCCTGAGATGTTACTGCATTCCTTGATCCCTTCCAGGAGCTTTGTGATTGAGACTCTGGCATTTTAAAAGTATAAGAGCATTATCAGCTGCAAAGAGTGAGAGGTTGACCTCTTCCCTCCCCATTTGAATACCCTTGATATCCTTCTCTTGCCTGACTGCACTGGCTAGAACTTCCAGCACTATGTTGAATAGCAGTGATAATAGAGGACGTCCTTGTCTGGTTATCAGTTCTAAATCGAAATGCTTTCAGTTTTACTTCATTCAATATGATATTGACCATCGGTTTGTCATAGATGGCCTCTATCAGTTTAAGAAATGTGCCCTCTATGCCTATTTTCTTAAGTCTTCTTGTCAGAAAAGGATGCTGAATTGTGTTGAATGCTTTTTTTGCATCTACTGAAAGGATCATATGGTCTTTGTTTTTGCACCTATTTATGTAGTAAATTACATTTACAGATTGAAATATGTTAAACCAACTTTGCATCATGATAAAGCCCACCTGATCATGATGCATAATTTTTTTAACATGTAGCTATGTTCTGTTTGCTAGGATCTTATTGAATGTTTTGCATCAATATTCATTAATAGTATCAGTCTGTAATTTTCCTTTTTGTTGGGTCCTTTCCTGTTTTTGGTATCAGAGTGATATTTGCTTCACAGAATATGCTGATGAAGATGCCTTCTTTCTCTATGTTTTGGACTAAGTTCTGCCTTACAGACACTAGCTCCTCAATGAAGGTTTGGTAGAAATGTAGTATAAAGCCAGGCCTCCAGTACTTTTGGAAGGTCCTTAACTGTTATTGTATTTCAGTGCTCGAAATTGGTTTATTCAAAATTTCTTGTTTGTATTCTGATTTGAATAAACCAAATGAAAACGCCATTTCTGAGATAATGAAAAAAATTAAACACAAATTTGGTAAAAGATGATATTAAGGAATTATGGTTTTTTCTAGGTATGACAATAAGAATATAAATTTTTTAAAATCTACTTATTAGAGATACATACTGAAATATGCACAGGTGAAATGACAACGATATCTGGAGTTTGCCTTTGAAGAATAAAAAAGAAAGGAAGAAATAGGGCTGAGCATAGTGGCTCATGCCTGTAATCCCAGAACTCTGGGAGGCCAAGACGGGTAGATTGCCTGAGTTCAGGAGTTTGAGACCAGCCTGATCAAGAGCGAGACCCCATCTCTACTAAAAATGAAAAAACTAACCAAGTATGGTAGCACACACCTATAGTCCCAGCTACTTGGGAGGCTGAGGCAAGGGGATTGCTTGAGCCTAAAAGTTTGAGGTTGCTGTCAGCTAAGATGCCACAGCACTCTACCGAGGGCACAGAGTGACACTTTCTCAAAAAAAAAAAAAAAGATAAATCAAGAAACAGCATGCTGATAACAGCTAAAGCAGAGTGAGAGATACATGAGGTCTGGAATACTTTTCTCTCTCACATGCATATTTTGTAAATATTTCCACAATGAGTTTTTTAAAATTCATATTTCAAATATGTAAAAATTGCATTATTCTCACTATTCACATCAAGTAGACTTCAGAAACATAAATGATACTTTACATTCACAAGGTACATTTACTTTGTATTAAAAAAGCCAGTAAGCTTTTTTTTCATCACCCTTCTCACATCTGTACACGTGCTTCTATGATTATTAGAGTAATGTCTCTCCTTCACGATAGAATAAAGCTTATAATGACAGAAATCTTTTTAAACCCCAAAACTTCCTTTAAATGGAATATGAAGTTACCGTAAACGTAGAAATATCTAACACTTAAAGGCCAGTCATGGTACCTCACTCCTATAATCCCAGTGCTTTGGGAGGCCAATGTAAGAGGACTGCTGAAGGCCATGAGTTTAAGACCAGCCTGAGAAACATAGTGAGACCCCGCCTCTACAAAAAATGAAGTGGATATGGTAGCACATGCCTGTAGTCCTGGCTATTTCAGAGGCTAATGAGGGAGATGGCTTAAAATCAGGAGTTCATGGTTACAATGAGCTACAATCATGTCACTGTCCTCCAGCATGGGTGACAGAGTGAGATCCTACTTCTAAAAGAAAAAAGAAAAATGTAACAATAACAAAAATGCAGATATCTGAAAACTAATAAAGAAATTCATTTGCTTAACAACAACAACAAAAATAGCTGGGGGTTACGACGACACCTGTAGTCCCAGCTACTTGGGAAGCTGAGGCAAGAGAATCGCTTAAGCCCAAGAGTTGGAGCTTGCTATGAGCTGTGACGCCACAGCACTCTACCGCGGGCAATAAAGAGAGACTCTATCTCAAAAAAGAAAAGAAATTCATTTAAGCCTAAATAAAAGAGATTAAATTTTTCTTCTGTTTTTCCCTTAAAAACCATAGGGGTCAGATTTTTAAAAGCTGGTATGGCCTATCTATTAAATTGTGATACCTAATATGGCATACTCATTGTTCATATTTATATACATCAAAAAAGTACTAAGCAGCAGAATGGAAATTACTAGTTTTTATAAATTGAGGAATAGAGATGTGATAAAAAAGCATAAAGATTATATTGTCTTATTGGTATTAACTTGAATTTTAACCATTTTAGTACTTTAAAATTGACTTAGTAATTGCACTAACCTTTCGATTGCTGAAAATGAAATCAATTCTATTTCTTCCTTCCCAAATTCTCCTTTCACCTTCAGCTAACATTAAAATTATTTAAGCACTTACACTCTAAAGCAGGGGTGTCCAACCTGCAGTTGCATGCTGATTTTGTGAGGATTTTTTTTGCTTATCTATAGTTTCGGATATCATAAAAAGTATGCACAAACTTTGTTTTTGATATTAGTGTTTGTGTATTTAATGTGTGGCCCAAGACAACTCTCATTATCTCAAGGTGTATCAGAGTGGGGGAAAAGGCTGGACACCCTACCTAAAACCCTTCATATTGTCAGGATGACAAAAGTTTAGTAGTAGAAGCAGGAAATGAGGTGGTCCTCGATAACGATTTACATGTTAAAACTTTACGTGTTGGGCAGCGCCTATGGCTCAAAGGAGTAGGGCGCTGACCCCATATGCCAGAGGTGGCGGGTTCAAACCCAGCCCTGGCCAAAAAAAAAAAAAAAAAAACTTTACGTGTTACAAATTTCTATGCTGCAAAGAGCATAGAAATACAGAGTATAACTCCTTAGAAAATGTAACTTAATAGATCAGCAACACCAACTTATGAAAAGCTGACTCTTGTACATGTTTGTAAAAAATGGAAGAAAAATGTTGTCTCTTTTGTAGTCCACTACCTCCATAGGGGCAATGGGAGCAAAAGATACGAAGTGTGGAAAACCTATCACTAAAACATCTAAAAAGACCAAGTACACCGAATAACAGCAAGATATTTTAAGTAAGTAGAAATACAGTAAAAACAGCACCTACTCACTCAGAAATAAAGTGGAAAATGAAAACCAGAGAACTTACGTGCATGATCTGATCCTACAGCAAAGAAAGGATGAGGGAGGTTTTTGACCTCCTCAACCTAACATAGCGGCGTGGGGGCTGACATTCACAGGGAGACCTTAATAAAGTCTGTACCTTAATAATGCAGGGATGAGAACCTGCGTTCTGCATAAAATATGAACTACTAAGAACTATGTACTTACTAAACAATAAAAAAGAAAAAGAAAAGCTACCAACACAAAGAAGTTTATCTGCTCTGCCTAAGCTTTGAGTAAACAAAAAACGTCACCAGAACTGTTACATTAGAAGAGTTGAAGGTCTAAATTTATACTACTCATACAGTCTGGGACTGAGAAAATTACCAAAAAAAATAGATCTAGAGCTGGGCAACCGGCAAACACAAATGCAAAACCATCACTAGAACACTACCACAGCTCAAGACTACAAGAGATCCTCCAAGAAAATATAACCGACACTAAAGATAAGTCTGCAACCATAGATTACAAAAGGCAATAATTCCTTACAAATGAGTGTTGGCACAAACATAATTTTAAAATATTAAAGAGAATATAAAATGTTTTAAGTGATCAGAAGTATACAAAAAGAAACTGAAAACAATTTTAAAAAATAAACCATAAAAAAATAGATTTGTATAGAACCAAACAGTACATTATAAAATCAGGCCAGTCTTGCCCCAAAAAATACAAACATAAAAATAAACTGTAAAGAACACGATGACTTTAAAATCATTTGGCTGCTGCCTCTGATGGTGTATCAAATTCAATATTCTGAAGTATCCCACTACCACAAAACTAGGTCTAGTGCAGCTGTATAGAAATTTTGTGGCAAGACCAGCTAATCTACATAAAAGGGTACTACGAGCCATAGAACATGGTATGTTTCAGCTACTTTGAGACCTATCACTCATCTTCACCTAAAGAAAAATGAAGGTCAAAAATGCAAAAACCAAATCTTAAACATAATGGAGAAAAATGTATTGACAGGGAGAATGGTCAAACACCACATTTTCATGATTCTGATTCATCTATTATATATGAAATATAAAATCCATCTTTAGAAAGAACTGCCATTCAAGTGTATATGTGTATGTATGTATGTACGTGTGTATATATATACACAATATATATTATATATAATATATATATATACACAATATATACAATATATACAAATATATATATATATATATATATATATATTTGGGGGGGCAGTTTTGGCTGGGGCTGGATTTGAACCAGCCACTTCCAGCATATGGAGCTGGCACCCTACTCCTTTGAGCCACAGGTGCCGGCCCATTCAAGTGTATTTTTAAGCCACCTAATAATATAACAGCAGTGTCATAAGATGTCACCACCTAGGCTCCGCACTTGTAGCTCAGTGGTTAGGGTGCTGACCACATACACCAAGGCTGGCAGGTTTGAACCCGGCCCAGGCCTGCGAAACAACAGCAACAACTCAACAGAAAAAATAGCTGGGTATTGTGGTGGACACATGTAGTCCCAGCTACTTGGGAGGCTGAGGCAAGAGAATCACTTAAGCCCAGGAGTTTGAGGTTGCCATGAGCTGTTATCCCACAGCACTCTACCCAGGGCGACATAGTGAGATTCTGTCTCAAAAAAACAAAGAAAAAAAAATGTCCCCACCTAAATTCAAACATCATAATGCTCTTTTAAGATGAATGATCTTGTAACACAATGAGTGGTTCTCAACTTTCCTAATGCCTCCTAATGCCGTGACCCTTTAATACAGTTCCTCATGTTGTGGTGACCCCCAACCATAAAATTATTTTCGTTACTACTTCATAACTGTAATTTTGCTATTATTATGAATTGTAATGTAAATATCTGATATGCAGGATGTATTTTCATTTTTACAAAGGGGTTGCAACCCCCAGGTTGAGAACCGCTGTTCTAACAAGATCAGCTCCTATTTCTGGCATAAACTAAATGAAAAGGTAAATTCATTTGTCTGAAACATGTTATTTCATAGATCCCATTTCTAAGTAATCTGTCTCCTGAAAACTCTTAAAATTTCAGACACTTAACTTATATTTTGGTGACAAACAATGAACTAGATTCAGGAAATAATAAAAGTTGTCCATTTTTACACATCTGCAAAATTCCAAAAAATCTGTGGTAGATAGAATATTTCTAGAGTTTTCAAGCCTGACACAAAGCAACTCACCCTTAGAATAGAGTAAAAAAACTTTATTTTTTGATCACTTTCTATCTTCAAGATAAGATTTCAAACAGTAAGGCTAGTCTAGAAGTCACCTAAATGAAAAGGGTTCGGGAGTGTCAGGGGGCGAGGGGGCAGTTGAGACAAGAGTCTTGTTGTCCAGTGCCATGGCCTTGGCCTAGCTTGCAGCAACCTCAAAACTCCTGGATTTGAGTGATTCTTCTGCCTCAGCATCCTGAGTAGAGCTGGGACTGCAGGCACTATCACATCTGGCTAATTTTCTACATTTAGTAGAGACAAGATCTCAGTCTTTCTCAGGCTGGTCTCAAACTCCTGAGCTCAAGGGATCCTCCCATCTCAGTCTCCCAGAGTGCTAGGATTACAGGCATGAGACATTGTGCCTAGCCAGAAAATAATTTTTCCTTTTTATAATTTTCCAGCCTCCTATTCCCTAGGTGTTTGATATTTTGCTGATTCAATCAGTATATTAGCACTCAGAACGTGAAATATTACTCAAACGATTTCATGACAACATTGTTCTATCATACAAATATTATCTAAGATCATCATAATAATCATGTATCATTAAAAATTTAATTTTCTTTAGGATAGAAATTCTGTTGAGGTTGAAAAATACTGTTGTCTAGCCTTATAACTCTTGATAGAGCCAGGCATGATGGTAACCCTAGCACTCTGGGAGGTCAAGGCAAGTGAATTGTCTGAGTTCAGGAGTTTGAGACCAGGCTGAGCCAGAGTAAGACCCTGTCTCTAAACATAGCCAGGCACTGTGGCGGGTACCTGTAGTCCCAGCTACTTGGGAAGCTGAGGCAAGAAAATAACTTGAGCCCAGGAGTTTGAGGTTGCTGAGAGCTATGACACCAGGGCACTCTACTGAGGGTGACAAAGTGAGACTCTATCTCAAAAGAAAAAAAAAAAAATATATATATATAATTATAGATAGAAATGTCATTTTTGTTTAAAGAATTGTAGGACTTTGAAGTCTGTCAATTCCCCAAAACACCACAGCACAAATTCTCAAATTATAATGTATGTTCTCATTCATATCTGTTGGAAAACAACAGAAGAATGAGTGACTGTAACTAATTGGAAGTCCACTATTAATGAAATACCGACGAGCCAAAGATACAAGTACCAAAGAGGACTGTTTTTCTCTATTCTGTACTAGTCTTTGATTCACTAAGTGCTTTCTGTTATACTTCCTAGTCATAATTCAGTTAAGAACACATTTGACTTGCATAAGGCAAATCATTTGCATAAAAGCAAGTTTCAGAGTTACTTGCTACTCTTATAATTCTATCCCATAGAACATAATATGCACCAATTTCTCCATCTGTAGCATATTACAACTACTACTCACAATGACTTTGAATCATCAATAAAATTTTAAATTATATTTATAATATATCTTTGAAACAAAGAAGTATATTTTATAAAAAGGATTTCATCAAAATACAGTTAAAATAGAAGCATAGGGAAGCAACCTGGTATAATGAAATTAATATAAATTCTGAGACCAACCTTAGATTTTTGGGTCTTGTTATTTAGCACATCATCTTAACTTTCTGAATATTAGTTTGCTTACCTGTAAAATGTGCACAGTATCACCTACCTTTCCAGAGGTGCTGTGAGGACAAGACAGCAGAGCATATGATGCAAATACTCCATAAATAGGAATATTTTACATAGACTTATTAAAACACACTCCTCTTTCTGGAGAATTCTACTTCTGCAATTATTTCCTTGTGCTTCTAAGCACAAAAAAACAAGTTAGGTTTTTTTGGTACCTCAGATCTTGTGATAAGGAATAAAGCTGTGAGATCATTACAATTCTAACTATTCTTATCAATTATTGAATCTGATTATCTGATTTTATTTAAAGGAATAATATGTTTAAAAAGCCAAACCAAAAATTCATACCTAATGCTTTTTATCTTAAAAAACCTGGTCATGGGAGATATTTTCCCCTAAAATTTAGACTTCAAGCTTATAACAATACACACATTTAATTGCACACATTAATATGAGATTTCATAATTAAAATCTCAAAGTAATGAATGGAAAATTTCTACAAAAGCCCAGAAAAAACTCATTTCGGTTTGTCTTTATGCAGACAAAGACTTCTAAAATTCATTTTACTTCAGTTGTCCTCTGTGGATTTACACACTAACCTGGTAGAAATTCGACTAAAGACTGCATTAAAGTTGTTGCAACTGAGAGAAAATAAAACCCCAGAGGCAGAATTCCGAAGTTCAGCTGCATGTTGGTTTCCTTCACGACAGGTGTGAAGAAAATGGCAGATTTCTGGCAGCAACTGTTTGACCAGCATCGTTTCATCTAATCTCATTGTGTCCTTTGGTTGCTAAAACAAAAATAATCACATAATTCTAAAACTTTCTTAACTTCGCCTCTAAACATTTTCTATTGTGAAAATTTTCAAACATACAGAACAGCTGATTTAGTATAACGAACACTCATATCTATCACCTAGATTCAACAATTATTAACATTTCATCATATTTACTACATCTTCTTTAGATAAGCTAATAAAGAGAAAGGCTAGCCACAGTGGCCTATCTCCTAGCTACTAAGGCTGAGGCAGGAAGCTGGAGGCAAGAGGCTAAGGCAGGAGGATACCTGAAGGCAAGGAGTTGGAGACCAGCCTGAGGAACATAGCAAGACACCATCTCTAAAACAAAAATTTAAACATGAGCCAGGTGTGGTGACATGCCCTGTACTCCCAGTTACTGAGGAGGCTGAAACAAGAGGATTGCTTGAGCCCAGGAGTTCAAGGCTACAGGAAACTATGATCCTCCCACTGTACTCCAGGTTGGGTGACAGAGCGAGACAGTCTCTTCAAAACAAACCAACAAACAAAAAAGATAATTCCATCTCTCCTCTATAATCACAAGTCATATTCTCTATTTATCCTCACTCCTGCGTGCTCTTTTTTTTTTTTGAGACAGAGCCTCAAGCTGTCCCCCGGGATAGAGTGCTATGACATCACAGCTCACAGCAACTTCCAACTCCTGGGCTCAAGCGAGTCTCCTGCCTCAGCCTCCCAAGTAGCTGGGACCACAGGTGCCCGCCACAATGCTCGGCTATTTTTTGGTTGCAGCCGTCATTGTTGTTTGGCAGAACCGGGCTAGATTCAAACCCACCACCATAGGTGTATGTGACTGGCGCCTTAGCCACTTGAGCCACAGGCGCACAGCCTCTCCTGCTTGCTCTTATGCACTGAATGAGTCCTTCTGTTCCTGGGAATCCCCCCTTTACTGTAAGTTCTAAATAAACTTTACTCATATTGATTGGCAAGTGCCTTGTATCATTTCCAAACTTCCAAATAAATTCTGAGATGAGCAATCACACTTGTCTTTGTGCAGACTGACCAACACAGATAGGTCTTACTACAAGTAATTTTGTTTTCGTTGAATCATTTCAAGTTATAAACATAATATCACTACATACCTCAGCCTCTCTTAAAAAAAAAAAAAAGGACTTAATCTAACATTAACCTCAGTACAATTAACACACAGGAAAAATAAACAATTCCTTGTATCATCTAATACTAAATCTGTATTCAAACTTCACTTCAAAAATAAATAATTCCTTGTATAATCTAATACTCAATCTGTATTCAAACTTCATCTAATACTAAACCTGTATTCAAACTTCTGCATTCAAACTATATTGCCCCCCCAAGAAAGATGGGATTCTTTTTTTTATTCAATGAGGATCCAAAAAGGGTTCATAGACTGCAACATTATTATGTTCCTTTAGATTATGTTAGAGCAATCTCCCCACACATCTTATATACTATCTACAACACTGGCTTAACGAAACTAGGCCAGTTGCCTTACAGAAGGTTCCATAGTCTTGATTTAAGTATTTCCTAGCAATATAACTTAGCTTGTTCTTCCAGTTACTATACTTTCTATAAGCCAGAATTTAAACCTGATGGTCTGTTTGGATTCAGGTTAAACATTTTAGATAATTCAGTAAGTTCATCACATCATGAGTACATAATACCAGGTGGTCCCCTGTTAATGATATCAAGTTTGATACCTTTGATGGCAGCATTGATTATCTCTACCTTGTAATTATCTACTCTACAATTAACAAATAACTAAGGGATAAGCTATCCTGCAGATTTACTATTTTACCTAACAGTTTTGGTATCCACCTATGAATAACAATTTTGATAAGATGAGCAGGATGACAAAGAACACACTTTATATGAAGGTGTGCTATACTCGATTCTTTTTTGTTTTGTCTTGTTTTGTTTTTTAGTGACAAGCTCTCACTCTTTCACCCAGGCTGGAGTACAATAGTCCAATCATAGCTCACTGTACCTCAAACTCCTGAGCTCAACTGACCCTCCTGTCTCAGCCTCCCAAGTAGCTGAGAATATAGGCATATGCCATTTCATCTACCTAAAATCTTTTTTTATTTTTTTTGAGACAGAGTTTCAATATATCAGTCTCAGTACAGTGCCATGGCATTGGAGCTCACAGCAACCTCCACTCTTGGACTTAAGTGATTCTCCTGCCTCAGCCTCCTAAGTAGCTGAGACTACAGGGACCTGCCACAACGTCCGACAATTTTTTTGGTTACAGTTGTCATTGTTGTTTAGCAGGCCCAGGCCAGGCTCAAACCCACCAGCCTTGGTATACATGACCAGCACCCTGCCCACTGAGCTACGGGTGCCTCCACATCTAGCTAAATTTTTTAAAAATTTTTTGTAGAAATGAGGTCTCACATGTTGTGCAGGCTGGTCTAGACTTCCTGGCCTCAAGTAATCCTCCCACCTGGGTCTCCCAAAGTACATAACCCACTCCACCAACCTCCAGATTCTTAATTATAATCCAAGAGCGTTCAGATCCAAATACACTGAAATACATGTATAGTAAATAAACAGATTTCACCAAAACCTGCAAAATTCAAGTTACAATGCCTATTTCTTGTTTATAGGATAACCAAAGTAGATGTTGAAACCAACTCCAAATTAGTAAATAAAAATAAGAAAAGTATTAAATCTTTTGAATAATAGTCATATGCCCAGAAACAAAAATAAGATTCCCCAAATTCTACAAAAATTTTACTCATAATAAGATAGTGGTAAATATTAGTTCTTTTTCGTTTAGCTAGTCCAACTACTTATATGATAAATATATGTTAGAAGGCTCAATTCTTAAACTGCCTCAACTCAAGTGAAAATCAAGACCTAAAACTGAAAATCAAGAGACACCTCTAAAATTATTAAAGGCAATCCAAGAAAATAACAATTGTTTAATAATATAAATAGCATTACTTTTAAATTATAACTTTAATAAAAAAATTACATTTATTTTCAATAGCAGAGCCGGCCAAAGTATTACCTTTTTATCTATTATATAAGTTTATATCAGGTCCATTTATTAGCATTTTAACTAATCTATCTCCCAAGATATTAGATCAAACAGGAACCAATAATACCTGTGATCATCTTCCAAAATACATTTATAATTACCGCTCAATTATAAAAGTTATGGAGAAAAGCTATGGACTAAAAGAGGCAATAAACCACCCTGCCCCCATTCAATCTTGGGTGTGGCTAATATATCAGTAATTTACAATCAAAGTAATAATACCACTACAAAGAACTGATTTAGGAGTTTTAAAGTTGCCTAGCTTCCCAATTATATCATCCTATGTTAACAGCCCTTTTGCTCTTTCACTCCATTTTACAAATGAACAAGAGTGTATTAAAATTAACAGAAAATGTCAAGCTGAAACAATTAGTTTACCTTCAATTTAAGCAGGAAACTTATAAACACTGTCCCAAAAGTTTGGAATATAGTCAAGGACAAGAACAGAGTTCAAAATATAATGCTTGGATTTTGTGGTCTATAGGCTTGCCTTGGGATACACAGTTGTATCAATATAATTATTTTTTCCATCCCTTACACAAAGGAATGTAACTTTATACATAATATATATAAATTTTATACAATTTCACACTTCTGACCGTTCTTTCTCCTCTCAACTGTACAATCAGTCCTCATATATTCTGTCCCTACCATCTAGATTTACTATGAAGAAGTGGAGCGTATGTGGAAGAAAGAAGTGATTCTGAATAAAAGTAAAATTCAGAATTCTGTGCCAAAGAGAGAATATAAAAATAAAACTATGATATACATGGACTAGGCAGGTTTTAAATTGAAGGTATTTAATTTATATGTTTATATAAATTCCTACCATCAATCAAGAATTAAGGTTACTGAAGTAGAGAAGCACGTTGCTTTACACAACAAAAATCTTTTCTAAACAGTTCAACTGAAGTCACAATGGAAATATACTGAGATAACTTCAAGGAAACCTGAGAAAAAAAGTGTTTGGTATTCAATCATTACTCCTGCACATACCCATTTGTTCATATTGTACACAAAACAAGTGTTCTTAAGGTAGTATCTACCCTTAATAGGATCAGTTTAATTTTTAAGTTCTCTTTTAAAAATCTGAAAGACAGAATTTGAAAAATAGAATACTGAAATTATTTAATATTGAATTATTATTTGAAAGATAGATTTAAAAAATAGAATGCTGAAATTATTTTCATACAGAAAGGCATATGATAATACTCTTGGTCTTCTGAATCAGTCTCATATTTCTGAGAGATTAGTTACGTCAAACAGTGATTTTTTTCATAAAATCTTTCTAAAAAACTTAAGAGACAGATATACAGCTACAACTTAAAAATTTATAATTGTGAAATGAATACTTAATATTTAATTTAAAAAAGATGAGAAAATTATTTTCCACAGAAGACTGGGCCACCAGGCCAGCTGTATTAACAAAATTTGTTTTCCTATGTCTTAAGCAGACTGTTCTCTTTTTATAGACCTATACTTTGGTATATCACATTCTCAAGATTGAAATTCACAAAACTTGCCTAGTTAAGAATGGATTTACTTACCCCAGCAAGACATTTTTCCAGTGTATCCAATATAATCAACTGAGAGAGATATAAATTTTTTTCAGCAGCTTCTCCAAATATTCTCTAACAGAAAAGATATTTAGAACATAAAAGTTGGTTATCACTCTCTGCTAGCAATTAACACGTATCTCAAAAGTGAGAAACTGAAGGCCAAGAAAAAGCAATATTCTTCCACTTTATCTCCCAGATTATACTATATTTAAATCTACTATTTCTGATTTTTTTTTTTTTTTTTTGAGACGGAACCTCAAGCTATCCCCCTGGGTAGAGTACCATGGCATCACGCTCACAGCAACCTCCAACTCCTGGGCTCAAGCGAGTCTCCCGCCTCAGCCTCCCAAGTAGCTGGGACTACAGGCGCCCGCCACAGCGCCTGGCCATTTTTTGGTTGCAGCCATCATTGTTGTTTGGCGGGCCCGGGCTGGGGATTCGAACCCACTACCTTAGGTGTATGTGGCTGACGCCTTAGCTGCTTGAGCCACAGGCGCCGAGCCTACTATTTCTGATTTTATCCTCATCTTCATACAAAACAAATTCTCAGGCAAACAAATGCTGGTATTTATCAGTTTGCCAGTATTTATTAACATTGTAACAGTAAAAGGTAATACTTCGGTTCATATTTTTAAAATATGTAGAATTTAGACATATACATAGATTTGTATCAGCATCTTGAGTTAAACATACTTTTATACCACAAAATAATTAAAACCTTAATTCT
This sequence comes from Galago senegalensis, assembly GCA_963575145.1. Classification (NCBI taxonomy): domain Eukaryota; kingdom Metazoa; phylum Chordata; class Mammalia; order Primates; family Galagidae; genus Galago; species Galago senegalensis. The sequence goes on along the minus strand of CAUYTI010089528.1, from coordinate 12,128 downwards.
TAGAGCAATAAAAATGCTATAGCACAAACTACAGTGAATTTTAAGCAGCCACCGTCTTCAAAATAAATTCTACACTATGTATTTACTAACAAGAGACTATGGCTCCCACAATTTAATTTGTTCAACAAAATTAAATGAACATTAATATCACAATACTGTTTTTGCTTTGAAAAGAGTCCTGAATAGGGTGGTGCCTGTGGCTCAGTGAGTGGGGCGCAAACCCATATACCAAAGGTGGCAGGTTCAAACCCAGCCCCAGCCAAACTGCAACCAAAAAATAGCCAAGCTTTGTGGCGGGCACATGTAGTCCCAGCTACTCGGGAGGCTGAGGCTAGAAAATCTCCTAGGCCCAAGAGCTGGAGGTTGCTGTGAGCTGTGATGCCATCACACTCTACTGAAGGTGACAAAGTGAGATTGTTAAAAAAAAAAAAAAAAGAAAGAGTCCCAAATACTAAAATATTTTAATCCAATGGGGAATAATAGCCTCATATTTATATGTGCAAAATCCTATCACTGTGCCCCCCACACCACAAAAGAGGAACTAAATAAAATATTGAACATATTTCTGTAAATCACTTTACATATTTACAGAAGATCCTGCGTTTTGGGAGAAAATACTAATTTCCTTCCATAAGGAAAAAAATCTCCTCAAAAGGCAAATGATTACCCACACCTCCAGTTTATTAGTTTTGTAAAGTTTGGGGCATAATGTAAAGAACTTTCTCAAAAGAAACCAAACCAAAGATGACATGAACACAAAGTTAAACACTTCATGTTCTCATTCATATGTGGAAGCTAAAAAAATGATGATTTCACAGACGTAAAAAGTAGAACAAAGGATACTAGGGGCTGGGAAGGGTGAGGAAGAAGGGAAATAAGTAGAGATTTGCTAAAGGATACAAAATTAAGGCCAGTGTGCTGGCCTGTAATCCTAGTACTCTGTGAGGCCAAGCTAGGTGGATTGCCTAAGCTCAAGAGTTGGACCAGCCTAAGCAAGAGAGAGACCCTGTCTCTAAAAATAGAAGGGTTTGTGGAGGGCACCTGTAGTTCCAGCTACTTGGGAGGCTGAGGCAAGAGGATCTCTTGAGCCCAGGAGTTTGAGGTTGCTGTGAGCTATGACACCACAGCACTCTACCCAGGGCAACAAAGTGAGACTCTGTCTCAAAAAGAAAAAAAAAAAAACAGAAGGATACAAAATTAGAGCTAAATAGGAGGAGTAAGTCTTAGTGTTCTACACCATTGTGGAATAACTAAAATTGTTATTCAAATAGCTAGAGGGAAAATACTCAGCATTCCCAACACATAGAAATGATAAATATTTCAGATGATGAATATTCTAATTACCCTGATCTGATCCCTATACATTATATATCTGAAAACATCAAGTGCCCTATAAATACGTACGACTATGTCAATTAAAAATTTGAAGTATCTAAAATATGGAAATAAGGCAAAAAAGGCAACTGATTACATGTCTTCTCAACATCATACTAGAGCATTGCCTAATAAACTTATCTAAGGCCTATCTCAAAAAAAATGGAGGAGGCAAATGATCTTAATAATCTACATTCAAAACTCAATCCAAACTGAGATTATAAGTGCTAAGAACAAACAGAGAATGTGGAGTTAATACAGAAAAATCCAGATGAATTGTTTTGAACTGTGCATTAAGGAGATAGGAATTGATAGTGAGGAAGGGATCACCTGAGAGAGACAAGAGACATTTGTGTGTTCAAAGGCACATGGCAGGCTCAGCACCTATAGCTCAAGTGGCTAAGGTGCCAGCCACATACACCAGAGCTGGCGGGTTCGAATCCAGCCCAGGCCTGCCAAACAATGACAACTACAACCAAAAAATAGCTAGGCATTGTGGTGGGCGCCTGTAGTCCCAGCTACTTGGGAGGCTGAGGCAAGATAATCGCTTAAGCCCAGGAGTTGGAGGTTGCTGTGAGCTGTGATGCCACAGCACTCTACCCAGGGTGACAGCTTGAGGCTCTGTCTCAAAAAAAAAAGGCACAGGGCAGAGCAGTTGGAGTACCCTGAAGTCTGGGGAATGTTAACAGACTTTATAAAATGGTAAGAAAGAAGAAATTATAAGCCTTTAAGAATGGAATTACTTGAGTGGTGTATGTGACTCAGTGGGTTGGGCACCAGCCCCCTATACCAAGGGTAGTGGGTTTCAACCCAGCCCCAGCCAAACTACAACCAAAAAATAGCCGGGCATTCTGGCGGGCACCTGTAGTCCCAGCTACTCAGGAGGCTGAGACAAGAGAATCCCCTAAGCCCAGGAATTGGAGGTTGCTGTGAGCTGTGACACCACAGCACTCTACCAAAGGCAATAAAGTGAGACTCTGTCTCTTAAAAAAAAATGGAATTACTTGATGAAATTTGAGGAGAACTGTTTCAACAACAGGCTCTCCACTATAGAATCTGCCATAGGTTATAGAGGGAAGAAAAAAACATAACATAAATCCTACATTTTAGGAGTGTAAGATCATATTTTATTTAATATCTATTCAGGAGTGGGGACAAATAACAAGCTAAAGAAGCATATTTAACATGGTTCATTCCTATATGATACGAAAACTGTATGAAACTATACTTCTAGTAAAATACTATAAAAGGAGTCAGGGTCACAAAGAAGGGAAGTTGCTAAGGAAAGCATCGAAGACTACAATGAAAGTTAAAAGGTTACCACCTGTGCTCATCTACAAAATAAGACAGTTATATCCAAAGTCTGCGGAAAATTATTTCCCATGTTTCAAAATACGCTGCTCCAAACTTTATGTCAAAACAAAGCAAAGCAAATTCCCCCCAAACCAGTAACCCAAATACTCACCATATTGTTAACATTCTTTAAGATAGTAGTGAGGCCACTTACAACCAAAGAAAATTTGTATTTGGAAATATTGATTAGACATTCCTTGTTGTGTTCAGTACTGACTTTGGTGTGAGTATTCTGCTGTCCTGTTTTTATTGGAAGCTAAGAGAGGAAAAAACATAGTAAGAGTTTATCCCTGAAAAAGACTAAAAATAACTTTATTTCTCATTAAAAATCATAACATTTTAGGAAAATTTTACCAACCAGTTACCTATATTTTTATCTCAAGCTCTAATTTTCAATATATGACAGCATTTATAGCAAATCTTAAATTCTTTGGTAATTTTATTACAGTTTTCTTTCTGGAAGTCAAATCTCTACAAAAGTAAACATTCTTTACCCAGCACTATATCAGAAAAAATGACTCACAGAAACAAAGTTACTTCCTTATAGCTAAAAATTATTTTAGAGAACGTCTGTAATAAAGAAACTCAAACATTAAAAGAAAAACAGATCAAGAAAATCTATGCCCCATCTCTCATTAATAATGGTAAATAACCGCTGATTGCTCAGAAATAAGAAAAAACTATAAAACCTGGAAGAAACACTGGAAGAGTTAACTCTAATAAAATAACCACCCTCACAGCTACACAACTGAGGGAGTAACAGAATAGGTAAACCCCATGAGAAAAAATATCCTTTAAAGAAAGCTCATCTTCATTTTTCTGAGAGTGAGTTAAGTTCTACTTGTTAGAATTTCATCTCTACTCTGCTCAAAAGTAGTAATCTGTATTTATAGAGCATCACGAATATATCTATTGTTTAATATTAGACCTTTCCTATGCTAACAGAGAACCCTAAGCGAGCTTCCTCTGTGGAAGAAACACATCTGAGTCCAACTTTTTCATTTTTAAAATGATTCAACTGAAGATGGAAAGAGACCCACTGAGTACATGCCCAAGTTTGCTAGGTCAGTTAATAAGAAATGATTAAAATGACAGTAAAGCAATATTAAATAAAAGTGGTAGGCATATTTTTGGAAAAAGACCAAGGGCATTCCTAAGTGTATACTCAGGGAGATGGTAGTTAGATGGCATACAAAAAGTAGAATATGGTTTTTGATTGTCTTATGGTTACTAACTGTGAGTAAAAGGGTATTATTTCATACAGAATGCTGGGAAAGGAAGAAAGGAGGTTACCAGCTCATTTCTAGATTGGTCAGAGTAAAAAACCAACATACAGGCTTGGCACCTATAGCTCAAGCAGGTAGGGCACCAGCCACATACACCAGAGGTGGAGGGTTCAAGCGCAGCCCGGGCCTGCCAAACAGCAATGACAACTACAGCCAAAAAAAAGTTGGGCATTGTGGTGGGCACCTGTAGTCCACCTGCAGGAGAATCTCTTAAGACCAAAAGAGTTTGAGGCTGCTGTGAACTGTGATGTCACCGCACTCTACAGAGGGTGACACAGTGAGACTCTGTCTCCAAAAAAAAAGAAAGCCAACATATAATTCTCCTCCCTCCAAAAGACAGGGAAATTATAAAGGTATCTATATAATGGTAGCCAACAGAACAAAAAAATAAACTGTGCTAGTGTGTGTTGCATCAACTATGTTAAACTGGGATTTACTTTCCCAGAATTCCATTCACTATATGGTTCTAGGTTAGAGTTAAAAAGTGTAATTTGGGCTCGGCGCCTATAGCTCAACTGGCTAAGGCGCCAGCCATGTACACCTAAGGTGGCGGGTTCGAATCCCCAGACCGGACCCGCCAAACAACAATGACGGCTGCAACCAAAAAAATAGCCGGGCGTTGTGGTGGGCGCCTGTGGTCCCAGCTACTTGGGAGGTGGAGGCAAGAGACTCGCTTGAGCCCGGGAGTTGGAGGTTGCTGTGAGCGTGATGCCACGGCACTCTACCCAGGGGGACAGCTTAAGGCTCTGTCTCAAAAAAAAAAAAAAAAAAAAATATTTTAAAAGTACCACAATGACTGGAAGATTAAAAAACAAATTGATGGTCTCTAAGGATTTTAGAAAGGGATGCCTTAAAACAAGGCTTCCTCTGTTCAAATTCCAGCCCATAGACCTGAAAGAGACTTTTGCTCCCTCTCTGCCTCAATCCAGCGTCACTGATAGAATATGTGAAAACCTCAGCTTGTAAGCGGTCTACCACCATGCGCATGCGCCTCTAGCACCTGTCGCTACAGGAAGAGGCTGGGCGGTGCCTCACATCAACTGCCTCAAGGTGGCGCTACTGCACCGCATTGCTGGTCCAACCACGCGCAAAATGGGACACAGCGTAGCATTCATTTTAACATTTCTGTTTTTCTTCTTCATTTATGTCACTTGGATGTTTAAGTATAATAAACTTAAATTATGTGTTTATATGTCTTATTTTTCTCTGAAACAGTTCCTTGGGGCCTACATAATATGAAACACAAATCCAGTAGTACATGACTCACCTGAATTCCTCAGCGTTCTAAAACTCCGTGTTTTCCAGCCTAGCGTTTAGCCCAGGCTCTTCAGAACACACCTTCTTCGCCTTTCCGCTAGACTGAATGGCCCTCTGAAGTCATGGTAGCTGTCTCTTACTCATCCCCTACAATCCCTTGGTGTAGTTGATGCTTAAAAAATTTCTATTGGTTGCATACTATTAATTGAGCCAAGTCACCTAAGCCATCCCCAAGTTAGGCGCAGGTCTCCTGAATAGGGCAATGCATAATATCAGAAGCAGAAATTGAGAAATATACAAAGAGTAAAATAATCCCTGGATCTACATATCCTAGAGCCTTGGCTAGGCACCCATAGCTCCATGGTTAGGGTGCCAGCCACATGCACAGGGGCTGGTGGGTTCGAATCCAGCCCAGGCCTGCTAAACAACAACAAAAATAGCCAGGTGTTGTGTCCAATACCTGTAGTCTCAGCTACTAGGGAGGCTGAGGCTAGAGAATCACTTGAGTCCAAAAGTTTGAGGTTGCTATGAGCTGTGATGTCACAGTACTCTACCAAGGGTGACATAGACTCTATCTCAAAAAAAAAAAAAAAAAAAGATTCTAGAGCTATGCAAGCTTAATCAGGAAGGAATTCAATGTGGACAGTTTTTTTTTTTTTTTTTTTTTTTTTGAGACAGAGCCTCAAGCTATCCCCCTGGGTAGAGCACTGTGGTATCACAGCTCACAGATACCTCCAACTCCAGGCTTAGGCGAGTCTCCTGTCTCAGCCTCCCAAGTAGCTGGGACCACAGGTGCCCACCACAATGCCTGGCTATTTTTCAGTTGCAGCCGTCATTTTTGTTTGGCAGGCCTGGGCTGGATTCAAACCTGCCACCTTAGGTGTATGTGGCTGGTGCCTTAGCCACCTGAGCCACAGGTGCAGAGCCTAATTTGGACACTTAAGCAGAGCATTTATCCATTTCAGGTGGGAATCAGGGCCATCAAGGGAAGCATGTGCAGTCCTTATAGTGTTTAGCTCTGCAAGAAGTCACCAGAGAAAGTGGCCAGGGACAGAATTCCAGCTCACATCTAGCCAACGGTGGCACCATTGGGAATTTATATGGAACAGCATTCATTATTCTGTGGCATTACCTTCTAAGATCAAAGATGTGTCCCGATGCCCTTTGTTACCCTTAAAGATGATCATTAAATAATAATCTGCAAACTTAGAGCACATGGTTTTGTTTGTTTTGAGACACAATCTCACTTTGTCAGCCCAGGTAGAGTGCTATGGTGCCACAGCTCACAGCAGCCTCAAACTCTTAGGCTTAAGTGATTCTCTCGCCTTAGCCTCTTGAGTAGCTGGGACTACAGGCACCCCTCACAATGCCTGGCTATTTTCAGAGATGAGGCCTCACTCTGGCTCAAGCTGGTCTCCAACTCCTGAACTCAGGCAATCCACTCGCTTTGGACTCCCAGAATTCTGAGATTACAGGCATGAGCCACCTCACCTGGCCAGATCACATGTTTTTGATGCTATTCTTAGATATTTCTAATCACATCAACCCTTACGGTAGTGAATACCACAAATGGACAGTCCCACTGAATAATATTATGCTTCCTTTGCTTATCCAAAACTTGAATCAAGATTTCAGAAGCAACTCTTAAGTTAAAATTTTCTTGGCTTTGGCTCAGCACTTGTAGCTCAACAGCTAGGGTGCCTGCCACATACACCAGAGCTTCTGGGTTGGAATCCAGCCCGGGCCTGCCAAATAAACAATGACAGATATGACCAAAAGATAGCCGGTGATGTGGCAGACACCTGTAGTCCCAGCTACTTGGGAGACTGAGGCAAGAGAATCACTTAAGCCCAAGAGTTTGAGGTTGCTATGAACTGTGAAGCAGCAGCACTCTACCGAGGGCAACATAATGAGACTCTGTCTCAAAAATAATAATAATAATTTTCTTGGCTTTGATTACTGAATTAAAGGTCTGTGTATTCATTGACCAATGGTTTTATAATTTTATTCATTTTATTATTTATTTGTTTATTTTTAAATAAGTACTTCACTCATATGGTTCAATATTAAAAGATAAGAAAGATATACTGTAGTAATTCTCCTTCCCATTCTAGCTCTGCTTTAGACAATTGACTAATATTACTTAATTCTTGGTCATCCTCCCAGATATAATATAGGATTTACAAGCAACTGCCTATATAGTATTCCCCCTCCCTTTGTTTATGTAAATACAGACAGTGTTCTGTGCCTTGTTTTTTTTCATTAACAATACGTTTTGGCAGTAGTTTCCTATCAGTGCATAAAGAACTTCCTTATTCTATTTTTATGATTGCATAACATTCTATCGTATAAAAAAAAGTACCATAGGCTTGGTGCCTGTAGCACAGTGGTTACAGCGCCAGCTCAGTTCGGACCCAGCCCAGGCCGGCTAAACAATAAGAACAAGTGCAACAAAAAGTAGCCAGGCATTGTGGCAAGTGCCTATAGTTTCAGCTACTTAGGAGGCTGAGTCAAGAGAATTTCTTAACCCCAAGAGTTTGAGATTGCTGTGAGCTGTGATGCCACAGCACTCTACCAAGAGTGACATAGTGAGACTCTGTCTCAAAAAAAAAAAAATACCATAACTTACCTACCCTTTCTCTATTGATTTAGGTGGTTTCTGATCTTTTGCCATTGTACAAAGTGCTACAGTGAATGACATGCACCAGCCATTTTACATATATTCATGCCTATTTGCAGATAAATGTCTAAAAGTATAATTTTATAATAGTCCAATGGTGTGCACATAAGATAGACGTCTTATTTATTACACTTCCTCCAGCAATGTAGAAGAATTCTTGTTTTCCCAAACCCTTTACTTACCCAATGTGTTTGTCATCAAACATTTTTATCTATGAAATCTGATAGGTTAAAAGCAAACATCATATATTCGTATTTCTTTTTTTTATTTTTTTCTTTTTTCTTTTTGTGTTTCTCTTAATGTAAATGAGATTGAGCATCTTTTCATATGTTTAACAACCAGTTGTATTTTCTTTTCTGTGTTTCATACGTCTATATTTTCTTTATCCATATGGATTTATAACAGCCCTTTTTATCACAGGGAAATAAACCCTTTGGGTTTTTTTGTTTTTGTGAGGTTTTTGTTTTGTTTTGTTTGAGATAGAGCCTCAATCTATTGCACTGGGTAGAGGGCCCTGGTGTCATTATAGCTCACTGCAACCTCAAACTCCTGGGCTCAAGCAATCCTCCTGTCTCAGCCACCCCAGTAGCTAGGATTACAGACTCACACCACAGTGCCCAGCTAATTTTTCTGGTTTTTTTTTTTTATTGTTGGGGATTCATTGTAATTTTTCTATTTTTAGTATAGACAAGGTCTCGCTCCTGCTCAGGCTGGTCTTGAACTCCAGAGCTCCAGGGATCCTCCTGCCTCAGCCTCCCAGAATGCTTGGATTATAGGCATCAGCTACCATGCCCAGCCGTAAGCCTTTTGTTTATGTTATGAATTTCAGATATTTTCTTGCTGTTTGTGTTTTGATTTTATTATGAAGAAAGACTTCATTATTATGAAGAAAAAAAATGCTTTGTATTTTTACCTAATTGAGTTTATTAATCTTTTCTAATGATGTTTAGAGTTCAAGTCATACTCAGAAAGGTTTTCCTAGTTCCAAAATTAAAAAATAAGCATTTCCTTGGTGTTTTATTATTTTAATTTTTTTTTATTTTAAAACATTGATTTTTTTCTTTTCAACAATTGCTGCTCCAAATTTAAGTGTTCTCATTCCGTACAGTCCCTAACATATTAGTTTGGTTGTCATTCTCAGGACTTGTGGACATTTTCCTTAAGACAGAACTACCCAAAGTATTTTAGATGTGAAAACATAATTTCCCTGTCATTTGATCAAGTATCTACATGCCAGGGGATTTTTTCCTACAGCATCTAGATCCTAAGAAAGACACACAAGCAACAACTAAAATTTAGCAGGTAGGAAACAAGCTATAACAGAGAAAAGAATAAAATCAGGTAGAATATGAGGGAGCAATTACTTCTCTGAGGGAAATGTCAGGGAAAAGCTGCAGAAACAGACCCATTTAACTGGGCCTTAAAGGCTGCCTAAGAGTTTGCCAAATAGAAAAAGAATAGAAAGGTATACCTGTGATCCCAGCACTCTGGGAGGCCAAGGTGGGTGGATTGCCCTGAGCTCAGAGGTTCGAGACCAGCCTGAGCCAGAGTGAGACCCTGTCTCTACAAAAAAAAAAAACAAAAAAAAACTGGGCATTGTGGTGGGCGCCTGTAGTCCCAGCTACTTGGGAAGCTGAGGCAAGAGAATCATTTAAGCCCAAGAGTTGGAGGTTACTGTGAGTTGTGATGCTCCAGCACTCTACTGAGGGTGATATAGTGAGACTCTGTCTCAATAAAAAATAAGAAGAAGAAAGAAAGAAAGAACAGAAAGGGCATACCAGGCAGAGGGAACCCTGAGATATCAGAATTCATACAATTAATTAGCATTCCAGAATCCTGTTCATTTTTGATACCGACTCAAGTTAAGTAACCAGTACCATGGTACTACTAAATGTTTGAAGACTGATTCCAAATGTCTTTGGTCCAGAGATCAAAAGTAAAATCTTTCCTTAACTTGGATATTATGCTAACCAGAGGGAAAGCATGGAGATACAGCCTCTTATGAATGATGCATTACAAGTGTTGTTGGGCCAGGAATTAAATAGGCAAAGTACACACCGCTTGATAGTGACTCTCTGGAAGGCAGTGCTGAGTAGGACACATGGGACTCAGCTGGAAGATGGACAGTAATGATTAGTGATATCTACCCTGGGTTTTGGAGGGGCAGAATCACAGCACACGTGTTATTCCTGCTCTAAATTATAGTATATTGAGTACTGCATTATCTGGTCCTGGCCTTTATCTACAGCTCCACCCACTACTAAAAGTAGGAGTGTCTCATAGCAAAACTCCAGAGGATGCCATTCATACCACACAACTGTGCTCTAAAGGCTGCCACTAACATAGAGAGTCAATATATATATCAGTGCTCCCTGGAGCTGTACATAATGTTGACTAAAGCTCCGCCTTTCACAGGCTGTGCTTCCATTTCTCTGCAGCTCTGCTCTATTCTGGCTTTTATTACTAACCAGCCTCTTCTTCTTTACCAGTCACATGACAAGACATGTCCACCAAAAGCTCACTACATTTTCCATCTTAAAATTCAGAAAAACAAGCTAAAACAGATTTTCTTTCACATTTGTACTTCCAAAGTCCCAGGGAAGGATTCTGATTGGTACAGCCTGCGTCCAGAACCAAACTCTGAATCAATCAACCCTAAGAAGTAGGCTGGGTCACACTATTAATATAACTTTTATCATAACTGTCAATGAGATGTAAGAAAGACAATCACAGAAATGAGATCCTTAATACACAAAACAGTAAATGCGTGCTTCATCTGTAGGTTCTGCTAGATCATAGTCAGTGGATTATTTATCTTTGGTCACTTTATGAAACCTTGAGTGTAACTGGGGTTTGTCGTATATTTATTGAAGGACCAGGAACTTTTTTTTGAGACAGAGCCTCAAGCTGTCACCCTGGGTAGAGTGTCGTGGCATCACAGCTCACAGCAACCTCCAACTCCTGGGCTCAGCGAGTCTCCTGCCTCCACCTCCCAAGTAGCTGGGACTACAGGCGCCTGCCATGACACCCAGCTATTTTTTAGTTGCAGCCGTCATTGTTGTTTGGCAGGCCCGGGCTGGATTTGAACCTGCCAACTCAGGTATATGTGGCTGGCACCTTAGCCACTTGAGCCACAGGCGCCGAGCCAGGACCAGGAACTTTTTGGTGCCCATTTTATTTTTATTTATTTATTTGAGACACAGTTTCACTATGTTACCCCCTAACCTCATAGAGTTCAGCAACCTCAAACTCTTGGGTTCAAATGATTCTCTTGCCTCAGCCTCCCAAATAGATGGTATTACAGATGCCCACCACAACGCCCTGCTATTTTTTGTTGCAGTTATCATTGTTGGTTGCTGACCTGGGCTGGGTTTGAACCCAACAACTTAGGTGTATGTGGCCTGCACAATAACCACCATGCTATGGGTGTCGAGCCTGGTGCCCCATTTTAAAGAGGCTAGCTTGGAGAAGTATATTGCCTGGAGGAATGCAGGTGTTGTGGTGCTCAACTAGAATTTTATGTGTCTGGTTATTAATGAGACTTTTTCCACTACATGAAGGGCTCCAAATGGAGACTTATAAGAAATGTAAGCAAGGTAGTATAATAAAACAGATTTTTACTTTGAAACAAATTCAGCAAGCTACAGAGCCTCTGTCAAGAAACTTGACCATTTTGAGCCTGTTTCTTTATTTGTAATGTGAATATAATATTATCTGCAATATGAAGTTGCTAGGAGGCATAAATCAATAGAATGTCAAATGCTAGAGTATCTGTTAGGTTTTCAAGAAACGTTAGTTATATTTCCTTTATGTACTAATGGATTGATCTGGGGTTTTGGCTGAAGTTATTTCTCCATTTTCCATCTATTTTATTTGCGTATTACTCTTTTTGAACCTACCATGGTTGATTTTTTTTTTTTTTAAGGAAGACTCTGAGAGCCCAGGAATGATGCCTATGTAATTTACTCTTTTTAAAGAATACTGGCTCGGCGCCTATAGCTCAACTGGCTAAGGCACCAGCCACGTACACCTAAGGTGGCGGGTTCGAATCCCCAGCCTGGACCCGCCAAACAACAATGACGGCTACAACCAAAAAGTAGCCAGGCGTTGTGGCGGTTGCCTGTGGTCCCAGCTGCTTGGGAGGCAGAGGCAGGAGACTCGCTTGAGCCCAGGTGTTG
>CAUYTI010089527.1:0-23743 GCA_963575145.1 Galago senegalensis | reverse complement strand
CTGTGGTCCCAGCTACTTGGGAGGCGGAGGCAGGAGACTCGCTTGAGCCCAGGAGTTGGAGGTTGCTGTGAGCTGTAATGCCACAGCACTCTACCCAGGGGGACAGCTTGAGGCTCTGTCTCAAAAAAAAAAAAAAAAGTTACTGTGGTCTTGGGCAGTGCCTGTGGCTCTAAGGAGTAGGGTACCGGCCCCATATGCCGGAGGTGGAGGGTTCAAACCCAGCCCCAGCCAAAAACTGCCAAAAAAAAGAGTTACTGTGGTCTTGAACTTGCGAGCTCAAGCAGTCCACCCTCATTTTAAACACCAAATTATATTTTCAAATACATGTCATTCACATGTTATCTCAAATATGCATCTATGTGATGTTAAATACGGACAGTACTGACACAGTGGAGGGGATGCTGCATGCCTCATACTTACACACACAAACCCCAATTCCAAACAGGAGAGTTTCTGTATCCCAGGCAACTGCTTCTCTTAGAAATCTTTATTTCTCTCAGAAATTCGGGCTTCTGGCTTCTAGCAATCACAAGTGCCCCTAGACTTAATATCACTGTGTGGGGTGACAAAGACTAGAACCCACCTGCTATAAGTGGTAGATGTGCAAAGAGAACCTGTCAGAGGAAAATAACCTGTCAGGCCAGAGGCAACTGGGCCTGTTCTTCCCTCATTTGTAAAAATGGGAGGACCGTTTACAGCCTACGTGGTGACATCGTAAATGTGAAAACACTTTGTAAACTGTAACACTGAAATAAAAGTGCTGTAACACTGAATCCCCTTTCTCTGGTCCTCAGCCCTTTCTGGGCCTGCAGGAGCCAACATCCTAAAGTAGTTTGTTAAGTAAGATGTACAAAGAAGGCCCCCTGTGCCCACCCTTCCATCCCGGCACACCCAGAGCACCCACCCCAAACTGCTACAGTAACTTCCTATTCTGTTAACCTTGAGGAAGGCAGGGACCTTCTCCTTAATTCTCCATGTGGCTGTGGTTTTGAAGTGGAGGAGAGGGGACATAGAAGCAGAAGGGATAATTACTCATAGAAAATGTTTTTCTTGTTCTTTTTCATAGAATACCTCCAAGGTAGGAGAAAATGAGTAAACAGAAACCTTGAATACACTGCTTTTTCCAAGCTCATGTTCAGAGACCAAAGAGAAAGTACATGATAAATTAAAGGGATTCTGTCTTCCATTTTCTGACCAGACCAGAGGAGCAGCGCCCTGTGTGTCAGTGCTTGTCACGTGTCCAGAGCCAAGTCCAACATCTCACATGGTAGTGCATCAGAAAGCCTGAAAACAAATTATGAATGGTGGTCATTCTGTCTCCAAGGGGGTTTCCATAGTATTGTTATAGCTTGAAATCCCTCCTCACTACTGTGAGGAGATGGGAGTTCAGTCATTTTCAAAATCTGATGATCTCAAACAAGGGGGATCTCTACATACAGATAGCATGTGGGACCCAAAGTGGGGCAGAGGGAATTAATCCCTTGACCTCAAAATTCCAAGCTTCCAGATACCCAAACTTTTAGAGATTATGCCCAGCAGGCTCTATTGGCATTTCCTTACACAGGAAGAAAGTGACACAGTGGCATAGCCCCAGCATCCAGCCCTCTCTCCTCTACTGGTCTGTGAGTTCTTTTGGTCACTAAGAGTGCTATTTGGGGATTTCCTCCTCTTCCTTTTATTACCTTTAACACTAGACAAGTGAAGAAGAAGAAGAATTAGAGGAGGAAGAGGAGGACCTGGAAGAAGATAGGAAGTCCACAAAAGAAGAGGAGAGTGAGGTGCCGAAGTCCCCGGAGCCACCGCCAGTCCCCGTCCTAGCTCCCACAGAGGGGCCACCCCTGCAGGCCCTCGGCCAGCCCTCAGGCTCCTTCATCTGTGAAATGCCCAACTGTGGGGCTGTAAGTGTCTGTGTCGTCTGGGGATCTTTTTCATAAAATGACAAGTGAGGGCCATGCAGCTGTGCCTGGCTTTAAGAGATGATGTTTTGAAAGAGTGCACTCTCAGAAGTGCAAGTTCGGCAAGTTCGGCAGCGCACACTGCGGCTGCTGCTGTTGTCTTATCCATTTGGCCAACAGACACTTAAAGTGTGTGTTTTGTGTCAAGTATGATGCTGCATATTGGCGGACACCAAGAAGGGCCCTGCCCTCAGGAGGTGTGTGATTCTGAGTTCCGCAGTGAGTGTTGGCCTCCAGACTGTACACTCCACATTTCCTGGGGCCCCTGTACTCACCTGGGCTGTGTGTCTCACCAGCTTGTGCCTGTCAGTGTGTGTTTAAATGCACCAGGGGAGCCTGCAGACATAGCTGTCCTTTTATGATATAATTACTTACCCCTGCTGCCTGCAGTTTTACCCGGTTAGGAGGTTTTTATTTCATAAAGTATTACTAATTCAAATGTCACTAATGTGAAATCTGAAAAAGTTGTTATAAAGATTTAGGTAAGTTTCTTTGTATTCCGGAGGTGGGGGTAAAAGTTACTAAGTAAATTAATCCTGTAAACAAGCTGAAAGGGGATCTCTATAATTACCTAGCCTAGTACTTTTTAAGTACTTCAGAAGCATCATTTAACTAAAATAAAACAAGTTCACTGTTTGGTCATTCTTAATACTTAAAGGCCTTAGCAAATCGGTACTGGCCTAGTCTAAGCCTCCATGTGCATTTTCAAAGATACCTTTTAAGATTATTTACTTTGGACTCTTAAACTCCTACTGGTCCCCTACTCATTTAAACTGGGGAACTTTTCCCAAATCAGATTTCTTAAAGCCAGGCACACCTATAAAGGTGAGATCTAGAGGTATTTCCTCCACAATGAGAATGTTGCTCCTTTCACAGGAAGCCCCATTCTCCTCAAGTTAGTGTCTTGTCTTCACTTGAACATGATATAGGACATACTGTTTTCCAGAGTGTATTGCAGGCTGCTTATTGAGTCTTGTCACTTAGATGGAGAAAGCAACAGTCTTTAAAATATTTTGATACTAAAACAGAAATTCATTTGATTCACATTTAAGAAAAAAAAATTGAAACGTACAAAAGAAAAAATATATATATGTAATGTTCATTTTGCATTAGCTTGTAGAGAACAGAAGAAATGGCTAGCTGTGTCCATCTTTGATGTTTAATGACATGGCCTCTTCACTCCATCACTGCCTTTGTATAGAGGACATTGGTGCAGGGATTATTGAGATTTAACTTTAGATGACATTATTTCTTGGTGTATTTATTCAGAAATTGGATGCTTCCTCAGCACGCAGTTTTGGTATACAATGAATTGTTCACTGAGTAGGAAGTCACTTTTTTACTTTTCCTAATCAGAATTGTCAGCAAAGATAATTTTTAATAACTTTTTTAAAATCACAGGAGGGAAAGTATGCTTTTATTCCTTGCCCAGCAATAGAGGCTTTGGTTTCTAAACTGGTGCCAGATTATTTTCTCTGTAAGACAATAAACAGAACCACCCCTACAGCAGGGCACCTGAATGGGTATTCCCTCGGATGAGTTTAAGAAGCTAGAAGTGGGGTGCTTAAATTTGTGGTATGCATAGCATCCCTTTATAGTGGTGGTTCTGAACTGGGGATGGAATTTGGCAATATCTGGAGACATTGTTGTCACTACTGGAAAGTGCTACTACCATGTGGTAGGTAGAGGCCAGAGAGGCTGCTGAACACGGTACAACACAGGCCCCCACTACAGGTTATGCAGCCCAGAATGGAGTGACACTGGGGTTGAGAAGCCCTGCCTATGGCAAGCTTCAAAGTACTATCCAGGTTCCTCGAACCCTTTTAAAGTCATTCTATATTAAATTTGGGGGGTCTTTAACATCAGGCTACTGATTGGGCTTTGTATAATGTATAGAATATGTCAGAGCCCCTAATCAATGTCTTTCAAACTGTTCATGGGGTGCTGGTGTTCCTGGGAGTAGATTGAACTGAGCAAACAGCCTGGTTCTGGGTGCTGTCTCCATTTCCACCAGAGCACCTCAGCTTTTAAGCTGAACTTGAGCTCTTGAGTAAGACCCAGTTTATTAAAAAAGAGAGGAGGAGGGATGGAGGGAGAAAGGAAGAAAAATAAGAGGGAGAGCGAGAAGGAGATAATTTGGGGCTTAAAAAAGTGTACAGAAGAGGAATTGCCTGCCTTAGCAGCTTACCTGTGAGTTCTGGACAGTGGATCTAGACCCTTGTGTCTTGTCTTCTGTCTAGAGGGCAGCTTTGTCCTTTGTGCCGTGCCACACTGCCTCCTGCCTTCTGGTTGTAACAGTGATGAGGTTTTTATTGGCACAGCAGTATCACTTGTGGCATTTGATCCTCCCTTTCTGTGGGGTAGGCCCAAAGTTTACTCTTATGAAACCCTTATTCCCATTGTTAGACACTGTTTCAAGTATCACGTGTTCACCATTCAGTAACTAATAACCCTAATTTCCTTTTCAGGACTGTAGATGTCATGTCACTCCCTTTCTTCCCCAGGTGTTCAGCTCTCGACAGGCACTAAACGGCCATGCCCGCATCCACGGGGGCACCAACCAGGTGACCAAAACCCGAGGTACCATCCCCTCTGGGAAACAGAAGCCTGGCGGGGCCCAGAGCGGGTACTGCTCAGTGAAGAGCTCGCCCTCTCACAGCACCACCAGCGGCGAGACTGACCCTACCACCATCTTCCCCTGCAAGGAGTGTGGCAAGTAGGTGCAGTGGGACCAGGGACTGAATCTGAGTTTGTGGTGGATAATTGCTCTGCAAGTACCAGGCCAAGATGGTCTGGGATTTCCTCAGCTGGAAAAAGAACCTAGAGTTCGAGACTCTCAAAACTTTTACTCATACTGTCCTTGGGATCTATATGGTGGACCTTGTTTCTGGCTTAAAACATGGCCATTCTGATGTCTTAGAGCCTGCTAAGAATGGACATTTTCAGAGCATGACAGAACTTTGCACTTTTCCAAAAATGGTGGGTGGGACTCTGATTCCCACTTCTTCCCTTCACACCCAAACCATATTCATTAATGTTGCTCTCTTTGCATCCCTGCTGAATGATACAAGGATGGCTCTAGAACATCTAATCAGAAACTATAGCAGAGATGGCTCATACCTGGTCCTCTACCACAACTAATCCCATCTCTGCCCAGGGCAGACATCACTAATCAGTCACCATACTCTATCACATTAAGACAGGCCCTCAGATCCTTTTCATTGTAACGTTTCAGTCTGGCAGAACCAATTGATCAGAGTTAACTCATGAAATAAAATGTATTTGTCATCCTGCCCCTTCAGGTATAATTTAAAACAACTAAAGGGGAAAGGTGACAGAGGTAGTAACATTTACTGAGCTTTTATTTTGTTCTGTACTTTATGTGCATGAACTCATTAAATCCTTAAGCTCTGGTGAGGCAGGTACTGTTTTTATCCTTGTTTTACAAAGAAGAGTTTAAAGATAGATAAAATGACTTGCCCTAGGTCACACCTCCAGTAAAAAGCAGAGCTGAGATTTGAGCCCAGCTTTGTCCAAATGCAGAGCTTGGGCTCCTGATCACCGTTCTGCCTTTTCAGTTTGCTTTATTTACTTTTGGTAGAAAATACGTTGATGTTTAGATGCATGATTCCCTCCCCCAGCATCCAGTAGAGAATTCTAGTTTACTTCTCAGTAGTTCTGCCTGTCTTGAAGAGTATCATGTCGTCATTCTCTTTCTGTTGGGGATTCCCAGTGCCTCAATCATGAAGAGGAGTGTTATCTGGACAGATGCTGATCAGGTGGCTGCTGAACTCGATCATGAAAACATACCTAAGTTATATAAGCAAGGCCAAGTAGGACCCCTGCTATCCAGCCTGATAGAATAGGGCAGGTACCTTAGTAGTCACTGTCATTTATCAGGGAATCACTATTTGCCTGGCACTGTTTGAAAGGATTTCTTACATGCTGTCTTGGTCAATTTTGTGTTGCTATAACAAAACAACAGATTGAGTAATTTAAAAAGAAGTTCACTTCATAGGCTCTGGAGGCTAGAAAGTTCAGGGTCAAAGGACCTGCATCTGAAACAAGGGCCTTGCTGCGTCATCCTATGCCTGAAAGGCAGGGAGAGGGCCAGAGAGGGCAAGAGATTGAACTCACAGCCTCAGCCCACTGGTTCTCAACCTTCCTAATGTCGCGACCTTTTAGCATAGTTCCTCATGTTGTGGTGACCCCCACAACAATGAAACGTTGTGACCCCCAGCATTGCAACGAAAATAATTGTATGGTTGGGGGTCACCACAACATGAGGAACTGTATTAAAGGGTCGCAGCATTAGGAAGGTTGAGAACCACTGCTCTAGCCCTTTTATAGTCAGTATTAACCCATTCATGAGGTAGAGCCCTCATGAACTAAACACCTCCCATTAGGCCCCACCCCCCAACACTGTTGCACTGGGTATTAAGTTTCTGACATAGGATTTGGCGGGGACACATTTAACCCATTGCACATATTTTGATTATTTTAATATTTTATTTTAATATTTTAAATAGCTCTATGAGGAAGGCACTTATAGTAGCTTCTTCTTTACAGGGATAAACTAAGGCACAGAAGGGATAAGCCATTTGTTGTAGTACACAGCAGGTGGCCAATTGGGGATTCAGTTTAGGCAGGCTGGACCAGCTTCCTGCTGTGCTGCCTCTGAATCACCCTAACTCAGGTCTATGGCACCCACCAAAGTGAATTGGAACTAGTGATCTTTTCCCATCTGTGAATTGCAGGGATGGGAGAAATGGATCTAGGTGCCAGACTCCTCCATGCTCTGCTGTCCCTCAGAGCCTAGACGTGATGTCCTCTTCACATCACCACCCACCACACATTGAGTGAACCACAGAAGATATGGGCCCATAAATTGAACATGAGGGTTACTTTCTAAAAGTAATGACGGACCCACCCTGAGCTAACTCTTAATTATCTCCCACCTATTTGCCCCACAGTGGAAATGTGGGGTCATCAGGGTCTTGCCAGTTTCCCCTGAAAGGAGCCAATAGGACACAAATAGGCTACAATTCCATATTCCACCAGGTGGAGACAAAGGATGGTTTAACAAAACAAAAATTAATACGTCATGCTTTCTGGCTGTCTTTCAGCAACAATCTATTAAATGTTGTCATTTGTCTTGTTTTAATGTTGCTTGGGAACGTTTCCTACCAGGCGTCCAGTTAAGATTTCATGGAAAATAGAAATGTTTTCTGTGGTTTTTCAGCCTGGGAGCAATAGTAGGCAGATGTTCACACAACGCCAGTTTTAGCTGCTGAATTATGTTCATTGCATTTAAGTTTTCAATATGTCCAAAAGGAATTAGGATTTATCAACCTGTTGGACTCAGGCCCTAGAAATCAGGGTGGGTTTGTTTGTTTTTCCTTTATCAGCTCAAGAATGAAAATAGAGTTATTTATGCCAGACCCTCTTTATAAATAGACACTTCACACCTGGGGAAACTTTTTCTGAAAAAGGTCCGGATATTAAATATTTTAAGCTAATTTATGTGCCCTTCCCTCGGTCACAAATGCTCAGCTTCACCACTGTAGTAGAAAAGCAGCCACAGATGATTCATTAACAAGTAGACATGGCTGTGTGCCAGTGAATTTTATTTAGAAAAATAAGCTGCCTTTGGCCCACTGACCATAGTTTGTGGACCTTTTGTCCCAGCATTTCTCAGTGTCAGCAGTATTGACATTTTGGGGAAGAAGCCACCATTGCTATGCACCGTTTCGCAGCATCCCTGGTCTCTATCCAGTAGATACCAGAAGTGTTCCTGCCCCACCACTGTTGCGACAACCAAAAATGTCTCCAGACAATTGCCAAATGTTTCCTGAGAGGACAAATTACTCCCCAGCTGAGAACTGTTATTTTATTCTAAAGCCAGCAGTAGGAAATGATGATAATGTGATGGCCAATAAGAAGGGGTCCTTCATGAGAAGAAGTGGTAGATGCAGCTCAAAAGTCAAGCACAACAAAGGCAGAAGAGGGGCCGCTGGCCACACAGTTACTGGTGACCTTGAGGAGGACAGTGGGATGAAGTGGAGGGTATAGAGGAGAACCACCAAGTGTCTTGAAGATACTTAAAGAACTTTGGTTGTGTTAGAACATTTGGAGAAAGGCAAATAAGTAAGAATTTAGCTATGGAAGAACAGGGCCAGAGGCCAGAGGGGGATAATGGTTTGATGATGTGGCCTGTCAGAGCTCATTAGTGTAATGTGGGGATTTTCCAGCAGAGGGCATGGATAGTGATGGGGAGAATGGGCATGTGCTCCAGACCCCAGTGGGACAGGAAGACCTCTGAGAATTTTTCCTCTGTCATCACAGGAAGGCAGCCTGCCACTGCGTCAGTGTGTTCCTGTCCCCGTGCCCTTTTCTTATAATGTTTGGAGATGAGGGAGTGGAAAGGTGACAGGTTATAGGGAAAGGAGGTCCTAGGGGCCAGGGGCTGTCAAACCACACCCCTATTCTCTGAAGGACACCCAGATTTATAAGAATTCAGATTTCCTTCTGAATTTCACAAGTTCCTTATTCTTTATTTTAGGGTCTTCTTCAAGATCAAAAGCCGAAACGCGCACATGAAAACTCACAGGCAGCAGGAGGAACAGCAGAGGCAAAAGGCTCAGAAGGCGGCTTTTGCAGCTGAAATGGCAGCTACGATCGAGAGGACTACGGGGCCGGTGGGCGCGCCAGGGCTGCTGCCCCTGGACCAGCTGAGTCTGATCAAACCCATCAAGGACGTGGACATCCTTGATGATGACGTTGTCCAGCAGTTAGGAGGCGTCATGGAAGAGGCCGAGGTCGTGGACACTGATCTTCTCTTGGACGATCAAGATTCAGTTTTGCTTCAGGGTGACGCGGAACTATAAAGCCCTGCTTTGTCACTCAGAGACAGTGAAAACCCCTGGCCTCTGTCTTCATCAATCAGGAAACCTGGACTGCCTGCTTGTTTTGTAACCCTTTTAAACTACCTGTTTAAAAAGTGGTCATTTTATTCAGGTTTAGAAAAAAAAAATCCCTCTTCTGTTCCTTTTATTTAAAGAAAAATTGTTTTTGTGGGGGTTGGGGGGGAATAAATAATTGGCACAATGATCTTTAAGAGGTGTTTCGTCTGGGCTACATCTTCACAAAAATCATCCCTGGCAGGGACCAACTTGACGTTCACGTTCCATTGCTTTTAGAAGTCAGCCAACCCGGTTGACTTTTATCCCAGAGCTTGCTGTGAGTGTGTGTGAAGCAGGCTGCCCTCTTCGTGCTGGGGCCTTGGGCCCTCTTTTCCCACCAAGAGTTATTTTTATTCTGTTCTGACCTCATTCTGTACTTTGCAGTGAGCTTGGCATCTTTGTCAGGAAGCTCTCTGCTAAAGGGTAGCTTTCCAGGGAGCAGAGCAAGCCTGGTGTGTCACGGCTGTCCTCCAGCACATACGTCATTGTGAGGGGCTGACCAAGCATGAAGATAGGTTTCCCCTATATTCCTTGTCACTCCTTGGTCGGTCTGCAGGCATGGAGTACTGTATAATTTGAACCTTTCACTCCTGGCAGTGATTTACTAAGGACCTGGTTAATAGAGTAGGCTGGTCCTCTTGCATGTCCCCTGGGGACTGGTCAACTCCAAGTTGTGGGTAGCAGAGCTGTGTTTCAGCATGAACTGACTAGAGACCTATCTGGAGGCAAATACCCCAATTATTAAGTTGCCAGGAGGACTGCTTTCGGGTTAGCATGGTTGAAGGGTTCACACTGACGTACATGGAATGCCAGGAAATGCTCTTTTGCCCCCCAAATAGATGAGAAGAGCCTGTTCTTTTTTGCATCACCATTAACGATTAGCGAAGTTCTACATTACTATGTGCCACTTGAAAGTACTGTGAAACCTCTTTCACTTGGATTTTGCTGTAATTCACAAAGTGAATTGCTTGGACACAAGCTATGAGAAACAGTTTTCTAACACATACAATAGCACACACGAGAGAAATAGCATCAAAGACCAATAAAAAAAGGTGTCGGGTACATTTCAACTACAATGTTTGCGTTCAGAGAAGGAACGCATCATTACAAGTCACTTACCAAAGCACTTCTAGACTTCTGCATACTACATGACTTAGCTCTGCCTCCCCCGTCCCTGTCAGCAGGATTGCTGTTTGTAATAAACCTGTAATCCTTCAAAAATGTCATTTAGCCCAAAATTCTGAGCTGAGTCAGACTGACCCATCCCACTGTTTGGGCGAAAGTCAGACTGGGACACACCCCCGGCACAGTGAGGACCTTGCTCGTGGCGTCCCCCTTCAGTGTTAATGCCATATGACTTTGAGTGCAGCTGTCATCAGGCCTCAGCCCGCCCCAGGTATGCTGGATCTCAGCTTCATGTAAGTGTGGCTGTCACCCTGGGCCACTTTCCGGGCACATTAATAGCATGACTTTAGAATATCAGTGGAAGCATGAGGGTTGGACCCGAGCATCTTTTAAGTTTGAGTCTGCAGAAGCACGTAGCACACACTCATGGGGCCAGCTGTGCCCACAGCAGTCCTACACAGGCAGTGGGCTCTGAATCTCAGGAAAGCCATGGACAGAAAAAAAATACAAAGATTATTTTCATTCCCATCATTCTGTTTTCAGAGTAGAGGTCTTAGAGGTTTCCTTCAATCTTTTGTTCAGAGGAAAAAAAAGTTGTACTTCCTGCAGTTTCAGAAAGGGTATTCCATCCTACGTTTTACTAAGCAGTTCTCAGTTAAGAACTGCCTGGGCATTGTACATCCACTTTGGGGCAGAACCATTACAGGACCATTGCCACTGTCGTGTCACTGGCTGAGTGCCTGTCCCGGTCACTGCTTCTCTCCACTTAATCAGTGTCAGGGGGAGACTGGAACGGTTCTGCTGTTGGGTCTATGGAAGCTTATCTATCACAAGAGCAAACATCCAGAAAATGTTTATAAAGCAAATGTAATCCTTCTGTTGGAAGACTCGCCCAGCTGTTCCAGTTTTAAACATTAAAAACAAACTGAGTTGCCATGGCAAAAATATAATGCACAATTTACTTTTAATTTTCCATGCAGTATAGCTTAAGAACTTTTGACTTGAAATAACCAAAGAACTCCTCCTTAACGAGACAGTTCAAATTTCTGAATTAGTATTTCTTGACTATCAACTTAAAGAATTGACTTCCTAGTAAAATATTGCACTTATTATTTTTCTGAAATGATTCTGCCTGCATGTCTGTGTTGTGTTTTAGCTTCCCCCAAGCCAACCCCACCCCGAAGAACTTTTCCCAATGATTAATGTCTTCAACTCGGTTACTGTTTACTATCAGATGGTTTTTCATTAGTGAATTTAGACTTCTTTAAGAAAGCTTGTATATAAAAAGTTAACAGATATATTTTATGGAAAAACCCATCTTATTTTCAAATATATTTAACTGCTGTTATATTTTATTAGAGGAAGGTTGTAAATATTTTTTAGGAGTTCTATTGTAAAGAAAAGTATTTTTGAAAAAAATTAATGTAATAAAAATGGAAACATTTTTAAATAGTGGTTGTGATTGCTTCCTGTTCTGGCCTCGTTATGTTCTATTCTCAGCAAATGACTTGCATGCCTTCCATATCAGGATGTAATTTATTCAGGTTTGCACTATTATAAGTTGACATCATAATATCTAGTGTGCTTAACTGTATTTTCCTGGAATGCAGGTCCCTTTGGTCCATATCAAAGCACTATGTACAGCATATTCATAATTTTTCTTTTGTAACGTGTGCATTTTTAATAAGGATTTTATGTAACATTTTCGCAAAAAGAGGACAGTATTTTCTAGTGAATTTTATAAAAACATTTTGCTAAAAATGTTTCTTCCTAGGTCAGTTTTTGTTAAGGTGAACCAAAAGTCTTATTTTACCAGGGGCTTAAAAAAGTTTGAAGCTTGAAAGTAAAGTTATATTTAAACATCACATGTAACAAATAAATAAAGATGTTTTATAGATTTGTCCTAAAAAGGTGCATTCCTTAAAAAAAAAAAATGGGGCATTCTAGGTTGATTTCCCCTCTGAGTGATGAGCATTTTTTTTTAATTATCACAATACTTTTTCAGGAAGAGAATCAGGAGAATTTTACGTAACAGGTTCCAGCCATTAGCCTTCTCAGAAATTGATTACAGTTCCTATAAGTGGACTTATACATCAAATGGATGTAACCAAATAGCCACTGTCATATTTATTTGTGAAAACCTGATTCAATATTGCATCAGCTGCTCTTAAAATAAAATGTTATCTTTTTGAGTTTCGTTTGGCTTAACTATTCCTTCTTTCTAGCCACTGAAATGACTTTTCAATGCTGAATAATGCTGGTACTTATCTGATTTCTGTAGATGACAGGGTGGAGGTCTGATGGGGAGCTCAGTATCACATACAAGTGTCTTACAGTAAATCCTCCACAAAAATCTATGTCCACCCTGAGGTAGTGCATTTTAAATCTTCATTTCCAGGGTGGTGCCTGTGGCTCAAAGGAGTAGGGTGCCGGCCCCACACACTGGAGGTGGTGGGTTCAAACCCGGCCCCAGCAAAAACTGCAAAAACAAATAAATCTTCACTTCTGAATTTTAATAAGTATGTTTACTTATTAAATAGTCGTTTAGCAGACCCGGGCTGTGTGTATGTGGTTGGCCCTCTAACTACTGAGCTAAGGGCACCAAACCAGTATGTTTACTTTTTAATGGTCAACAGAAGATTTTAGAAGAAATTTGAAACTCTAGATTTTATACAGAATTTGCTTTAAGTGAGCAATGCCTATTCAAGATCTTGGTTCTTTTTTTTTTTTTACTTTAATTTTGGCTATCAATTTTAGACAGTCCTTTATCAGAGAGAATAGTTATTCTTCTAGAAGGAGTGTGCATTTAACAAGTGTTATAATGTCTGCTTTCAGGTATCCAATTGGAAGACTTTTTTTCTCAGTCCTCATGAGCTATCATGTCCCAGGCACTACTCCATACTGGGTTATTCATGGAGGAGGAGAGAATATAAAGATAGTATACATGATTCTTTCCTGCCAAGGAATTTAATTTAATTCAGAAGACATGTGGCCTGGGAACAGAGCCAGTTCCACCATTGGGAAGAGTGAAGGTCATACTTTATTAATATTCTGAACCCCCTCATCATCACCCACACATACACTGCAATTTATGGCAGGTGTTAAATTAATTACCTCTCTATTTTTCCAGGTATGCTTATCCATGCAGGTGCCTGTGCAAATAAAACCTCTTTGGAGTTTACCTAAAATCAACTCTAAATTCCCTTTATTCTCTACCATCATCAGCCACAATCAGCAGAGATGTGCTCTAGGTATGTGGATGAAAAGTTTTAATGTTAACATAGCAAAACATAATTAGGCAGACATCTTAAGAAAGTGAATAATCTATTCCTAAATGGGCTGCAAGTAATCTTTGGATTGCAGATATCCTTGTATAAAAGAGCCAAAGGGCTGATTATTTCCTTTATGTAAGAGAGAGAGTCTTTTGAAAGTGCTGTCTTTAGGAACAGAACTGGTGCAATCAAAATATGACTGAACTTAGAAATACAGTAGAACCTCCATAGTGACCACCTCTCTACGTTAACCACCTCCTTAAAATGATCTAATTTTCATGGATCAGACATGTGCCACATGTACGTTTCAGTTCAGGTGACCTAGTTCTTTATGTTAACCAGTTAGAGGTTCTATTGTATTTGATGTGTCTATGTTTATTTCTCAAAGACATAAAGCAAGATCTACTTGCATCAGCTAAGTAGAAACATTGACCTTCTACTCATCTGTATGAGGTTAGATGTTTGAGAGTTTAGGCTGTAGGAAAGAGACCCACATTGGATAGGCCAAGCTTCAGAACACTGTCCATGCCCACACACCATGCCAAAGAGCCCTGTCCATAGCCCTGCTATTGGCAAAACCCGATTTTGCGTGTACGATGACTTCCAATTTTCCCCAGATAATTGGACTAAGTTGGCACCTAACTCAAAATCGTTATTAGGTCCATAGGCAGTTTGGTGACACGTGAGGTGGCTTGGCCTAGGAAGATGAGGACCCAATCAAATTCTCACATTTGAGAGTATGAATGGAGAAATTTGGTGAGTACAAAGCAGCAAGCAGTGGCCACATGCCAGACAGGTCCTGAGGGAATAGGAACTATTTGTAAGCAGAGAAGACCCATCATTAAAATGACCATGCTTGGCCTCAGAGCAGTGAAGAGGGTATCCAGTCCCTATGACTGCTTTGAGCACACCCTTCCAGTTCCAGGAGCAGTCCAGGTCACACGTGCCTTTTAAAATAAGCCCCTTTGGGGAGGGGGTGTGATGGAGTGGTAAGTATCTTTATTCCTTTCATCCAAAAGAGATTTACATAGATCTGGACCTCATTATAAAATTGATACCAGCCCACTGCAGAAAGATGGTTATTAATATAAGTGTAATTAACCCATCATATGACCTAGAGTGAGTCATTTCATGTCTGAGTTTCAGTTTCCATACTTAACAAAACTAGGATAAAATTCATGTGTTCTGCTGAGGATCAGATTAGGTAAGAAAGCCATTTGTAAGATGTAATGTCACCATCATTATAAAGCACTCACCTAACCAAGGCTACACAAAGGGGACAGAGGCACACTGAAGAGGCCTCACAAAAGTGCTATTTGGACAGACTGGTGCAAACTTTAGAAGCAGCACAAAGTTGGGGGTGGAGAGGCTGTTGGAAGCCTCCTCAGCTGAGAGAGACAGCCTTAAATTTCACAATTCAGAAAGAAAGGCTACTTATGAAAAGAGTGCTGGGCATCTGCCAAGGTAGAACACAGTCAAGTCCAACAGAAGTTCCCACAAGTGAAGAATGGTATTTCCATACTCTGTGTAGAAGACCACATCAGACATCTTAGCCACTCCTTCATATGGGCTGAATTCTAGTGCACAGGGACCAGCTTGAGGATCAGGAAAACTGGTTTCTGCTCTTAAGATTTTTCATCAATTTGTGTAATGTTAGACAAATCATTCTACCCTTTCCTTGGTTCTCTTGCCTACAAAATAGGGCAAGTAGTACCTACTTGTGGGAAGAAAAATAACTACGAATGCTACAAAATGTTCCCTTAAACTTGATCTTTTTCTTTTTAATCTTCTCAATAACCTTGTGAAGCATGTGAGATAGAAGCAACTTTATACTACAGATAGTGGATGACATCAAGCATGATTATGTGGCAGACATTGTACGGAACTTCATACATCAGTATCTCATTTAATTCTCATAGCAACTATTTGAAGTAGGAACTCTTATTACCATCTCTATTGGATGTATGAGAAAATTGAGGCTTAGGGTAGGGAAGTAACTTGCCCAGAGTCACCCTGCTAAGTGGTAAAGCTGAGATGAGAAACCAGATTTCCTGATTCTAAGTCTAGAGTTGTCCTTTATGTTAAATTACATATGTGAAAGCATCTTGGGAAAATAAAGCTTAGAAATTTGCACAAATGGGGAAAATTTTATTTCAGAAAATCCCAGTTATTAGCCTTTTTACTGGGAACTAAATTATGGTGGACATTAACAACAACAAAAAAAATAATTTGGTCTTGTTGTAATAGGACATTAACAACAAAAAAATAATTTGTTGTAATGGACATTAATAACAACAAAAAAAGTAGTTTGGGCTTGTTGCAATAGGTGAAGGCAGCCATTATAAATTCCCAAATCCTATAGAAACATAAGGAAATGAATGATTTCGGAAGAACAGTAAGACAGTAAGATATAAGATGGATGGAGAACACCCATCTTATCCATTTGGTTGGGGGGAGGTAGGATTAAGGAACATAATTAGAAGGCTGTTACAATAAGCTAATGGGATGAGAAGTGGACTTAACAGTAGTGGTAGACTTTTTCCTTTTACTTAAATATAGAATTTTTTTTAATTATGAAAAACACATAAGAAAATAAATCAACCATTATCCTACGACCCAAAGATAACCGCCGTCTTGTATGTATTTTTATATACATCAGCTTGTGTCTTGTTATGTGGGCCTCCAACAAAACTGTAACCACGTAGAACAAACACGACTTGAAGGAGAAAATACTGATGGGACTTGGTGACAATCTAGATTGGGCTGAAGTAATTTTTTCTAGACCGGGTGTCAGCCGCAGCACCACCCTTAAAAAGCAAGAAATCGCGTCTCTATGGTTGTTCCTGTGCAAGTACAAGGGGATATACTCTCTCCGCTTGCTGAACTCTATGGTTTGATGACGTCTCTGTGACCCCGGAAGCAGTCCTGAAAGGTGGGGACGGCACGATGGCGGCGCGGACGGCTTTTGGGACTGTGTGCCGGCGCGTCTGGCAGGTACCGGGCGGGCTGGGGAGACTGGGCAGCCTGACGAGGACAGCTGCCACTAAATCTCGCTTTTACCCTCGGTTCTGGCCATCACGAGCCCTCCTGATGTTTATTCCTCGGGCCATATGCAGGAAGGTAGCGAGAAAAGGGCTGAGTCAAAGCGAACTTAGGAACAGGAAGAATCGTAGAATGTCAGAGCTGGAAAGGATACTGTATTTCTTATGTTCCAAAACTCCTCCTTTCACGTTTGCAAAATAAACTGAGGCTCAGAAAAGACGGGAAACTTTCCTCACGAATATTAGGAGCTGAACTGGGGCAAGATCTCAGACACTTCCCATGAAACTGAATTGAGATGTCCTGACTCCAGAGATTGTGCGTTTTACAGGAGTCAGAGGAGTGGATTAGATCATTTCTGCTCAGTGCTTTAGAGGAGAAGCAAAAACTTAAGCAGCAACTCTCGAGCTTTTTTGGCCTTCCATCTTTGGAATTGAGGACTCTAAGGAGGTTTTGTTTTTGTGGATTTTAGCCACCTATATTTAGGTAAAACTGCGAATCTTAAAATTGCTTATTTAAAAGTAACACATACATTCTATGTTAACATAGTTAGCATTTTATGGACAGTAACAATTTTCTGAAACATAAACAAAATCTCTTTAATGTCTGGTTTAATAGAAGACAGTTGGATTTTCATTACATCTACACCTCTTGCAGCCACAGGAAAAGGAAACTACACTGGTGAGAGAATTAGAGTATGAAAGTTGTAAATAACGTCATAGTATTATTATAAAAATAATTTTGATTTCCTAGACCCCTGAAAGTGTCTCAGAGACCCACACCTCCGCCCCTCAAGGTTCTCAGACCACACTTTGAGAACCATGATTCTTAAGAATCAGATGGTGATAGGGGTTGACATTTTTAACTACTGTATTAAGAGAGACTTACATAGACAGCCCTCCTTCCAGCCCCCCACTTCAAAAAAAAAGAAAAAATTCAAGAGTTGATTTGTGAGTGTAGTAGTACGTTAGTCTCTCTGTTTTAAAACCAGAGGTTTGTGGTGTCCTTTTGAACAACCAGATTGCGGAATGACTGGCATAAATGTGGAGAAGGAATTTTGTATCTGATGATGTATAAAGTACAGCACATACTTCCTACTGCCTTGTATTGTGCCTGATATTTTTTCTTTTCTTTCTTTCTTTTTTTTTTTTGTTTTGAGACAGAGTCTCAAAGTGTTACTCACACCAACCTCAAACTCTTGGCCTTAAGTGATTCTCTTCCCTCAGCCTCCCAAGTAGCTAGAACTACAGGCAGCCGCTACAGCACCCGGCTATTTTTTTTTTTTAATTGCAGTTGTCCTTGTTGTTTAGCTGGCCCAGGACAGATTGGAATCCACCACCCTTGGTGCATGTGGCTAGCGCCTTAACCACTGTGTTAAGGGTGCCAAGCCCTGATTTCTTTTCTTCTTTTGTTTTTCCCCCTTGATCCAAGAAAGAATGTGGAAAGCTTTTATTTGTCTTCATCTTTGGTAAAGCGAGAAGGGACTAAGAGAAGACTTTTAAAACATATTTAGGTGACTTTCTGTTTTAATTAACTTGTGTTAATTGCTATTTTCATCTGCATTGTAATTTTTTTTTTTTTTTTGAGACAGGGATTTTGCTTTGTTGCCCGGGCTGATCTCAAACTTCCTGGACTTAAACGATCCTCTAGCCCCAGATTGGAGAGTAGCTGGAACTACAGGCATGAGTGTTGGGGGTTTTTTTGCAATTTTTTTGGCTGGGACTAGGTTTGAACCTGCTACCTCCCGTATATGGGGCTGGCGCCCTACTCCTTTGAGCCACAGGCGCCGTCCCATGAATGTTGTATTTTTAAGGAGTCTATTGTGCTTCCACTTTCTCAGGTTACACATTTAAATCTCAGAAAAACTTAAAGGACAAACAAGTAAATGATATATACAGTGCATTTCAGTTTTCTAAAACTAGAAACTTTTGTTCCACCAGGGGGAGCTGATAGTAAAGGATTTGGAAATGCTAGATTGTTACAGTATATGGCACAATGGGTATAAATTGCAGTGGGTATTTCAAATTTCTAAGCTAGTTATCCCAGCCAAGCCCAGAAATAACATATGCTTTAAAAGATGTATGAGAACTTCAGAAGAATGGTTCTTTAGAATTCTTATTCCAACCCTTAAAATATAAAGGTGCTAAGTAGTTATTGCTTAAAAATATTCAGGCAAAATAAGTATTATATTGAAGTGCAGTTAATCTGTAAAAGTTTACTGGGGAAAATGAAGTCACATATGTTCTTTTCTCTTGCTGTCCCCATGTTTAATTCACGCCTGTTTTTTAATCTGAGAAAAATTCTTCAGCCTAGGTTGTAAAAGATACTTAGTACTATCTTTTGAGACTGCTTTTTGATTATCAACTCTA
Source organism: Galago senegalensis (assembly GCA_963575145.1). Taxonomy (NCBI): domain Eukaryota; kingdom Metazoa; phylum Chordata; class Mammalia; order Primates; family Galagidae; genus Galago; species Galago senegalensis. The sequence continues at coordinate 5,021 of CAUYTI010089527.1, read as the reverse complement.
CCATTGTCCTCTTTTTTTAAATAATGGAATCAAAGTTGGCCATTTTAGTTACCCAGATAGCTTCATCTGAAATAATGAGATACCCCTTTATTTGTAGCACCACACATCTTTTGGTTTTTAGTGGAAACTATGAATGGTCCGGCATTCAATTTTAATTCTAACACATGTTCTCCCCCTTACTTTTTTTTAAGGGCTTGGGCACTTTTTCTGTTAACAATTCTAAGAGCAGTACAGTAAAAAATGGTGGCTTTCTTCTGTAAGTATACAGCTGGGTATGCTAAATTAAACAGGGAAATAGGTTCTTCTGCTGGTTTACTTAGTTTCTCTTTTTTCCTGTACGTAGCAGTACCAATATGAAGTGGGTACAGTTTTCAAATCTACACATGGATGTTCCTAAGGACGTGACCAAACCTGCGGTATGTGCTTTCTGTTTCTTGGTATAATGAACTACTTAAGCAATAAGTTTTCCCTATTGTTTCATCTGGGGTTGTTACCCAAACACCACATGAATAAAAAAAATTATTCTGGACTAAGGGCAAATGCACAAGATGTGTATTCTCTAATAATGTCCCTTGGTGCTCATGTTATCTTTAAGGGTATCCAGGTAAGTTCTAAAGGAATCAATTATGTGCCAAATGACTGGCAATTAACATTCTCTTTCCTTTAGCTCAGCATAATTGAAGAGTTGTCATAATGATGTAGAATAATTGATGTTATATTATGGAAAACTATTTTTCTTGTAGCCTTCAAGTATTCTTTTTTTCTTGTTTTCATTTTAAATACTGAACCTGGACCTGGGCAATGCTTTATTGTTCACAGTGAGGAAGAAGGCCAGGCATGGTAGCTTGTGCCTGTAATCCTAGCGCTCTGGGAGGCTAAGGCGGGTGTATCACCTGAGCTCACAGGTTCAAGATCAGTCTGAGCCAGAGTGAGACCTCATCTCTAAAAATAGCTGGACATTGTGGTAGGCACCTGTAGTCCCAGCTACTTGGGAGACTGAGGCAAGAGCATCACTTGAGCCCAAGAGTTTGAGGTTGCTGTGAGCTGTGACGCCATGGCATTCTACCAAGGGTAACAAAGTGAGACTCTGTCTCAAAAAAAAAAAAAAAGAAAATGTTCAAGACACAGTGAAAAAGAGCATTAGTACAAGTAATGGAAGTCTGGAAGTACTTATGTAACCTCATAGAAGCCATGATCTCATCAACCCAATTTTTTGTGTTATTTGTAATTTTTAAAAATCCTTACAAATTCTAAATCCTTCCATTTCTCCCCCTCCCTTTAACAGTGTGGTGTGAATCCTTCTAGAGATTTATTTATACATACTCATTTTATCTATGCACACGTACACTAAAATGGAATTGTGTTATACATGTACTGCTATTTCCCCCGACACCCACCCACCAAATGCTTAACAGATACTGGGTATAGTTCTATGATATTAGCCTGTCTCCAGCTCAGATGCTGCAGGGGTCAGTCCTGTAAGGACAGGTGACAGGATGGGCAGCTACTCCTTACTCCGTCTGCTTGTTGCCATGTGGAAAACCAGACTGATTGATGCTAGGTCATCTAAATCTTCTAAGCTGAAATCCACATTTTCATGTGACGCCTCCTGATTTTTAATATTTGTAACAAATTTAAAATATTTTAAAAACCCTGTAAGGATCAATTAGAATACATTCAGGGGTGTCCTCGGGCTGCATGCAGTATGTGAGGACTTTTCTGCTTATCTGTGGTGGCATGTATCACAAAAATTGTGCATAGACCTGATTTTTTTGGCCATCAGCTTTCATTAATGTTTGTGTATTTAATGTGTGACCCAAGACAATTCCTCTTCTTCTAATGTGCACTGACTGAGAAGAAAAAAGGTTGGACACCACTGGAGGGCTCTAGTCCCTCTTCCACATCCCTCAACTTAAATAACATAGAATATCAATATATTCTATTCCAGCAGCCCCATTTGGAGTAATTGAGAGTGGCTATCTAGCTTCCTAGCTCGATCTCCTTTCAAGGGTGAAGTGATTTAACCCTGAATCATCGGATTAGTGATACAGTTTACCAGTTTAATGGATAAATTAAATGAAGGTAATTTACCTCTTGGAAGAAAGTCAAGAATGTCAAAGCCATTATTTCTAAGATCTTTCAGTCTTAGGGTGGAAGAGGTAGAAGTTATTGGTATAGTCAGCGTCAAAACACTTTAATCAGAAATTAGTAATTTTTATATTAGGGGAGGTAAAACATACATGAATAAAACCTCACAAAGAATATCAGTAGCTCACCTTTGTGTAACAATATCATTTATAAGCACTTTAATCTGTGTTTTCTTATTATTTTCTTGGGCAAAATTCTGTGAGCTGTAGAATAGGTATTACTCAGTTTTATATATAAGAAAACTAAAGTGCAGATATTTATTTAAAGTACTTACTATATGATTTGGCCATTGTCCTTCAGCCACAAGTAGCAGAGTTTATTCTTAATCCAGTTCTTCTGACCCAAGCTACTTTGGTTAGCAGACTCTAAAGTCCTTTATCATTGTGAATTTGGGGCTTAGTAATTCTTAAGTTGGAAAATTCCATTAGTGATTTTGTAGGTTGCCTTGAAAATCCTTTTGATTCCCACAGTATTTTAACAGATTCTGAAGCTCATTGTACAAATTTGAACATGATAATATCTAATATATAAGCTAACAGAGTTATTTTACTCAGCATTTTTCTCCTCATTTATTAGTAAACTCTAAAGTTGTTTAATTGAGGATTATATGTTAAATTTGCTAGTTATAAGTATTAGAGGAACCTCAGCTGAAACTTTACTTTTTGATTTTAGTTAGCCATTTCTGATGACTTTGCTAGTTATAAATATTAGAGGAGCTGTAACTGAAACTTTTCTTTTGGTTTTAGATAACAATTTCTGATGAACCAGATACATTATATAAGCGCCTGTCAGTTTTAGTAAAAGGCCATGATAAGGCTGTATTGGACAGTTATGAACATTTTGCTGTGCTTGCTGCCAAAGAACTTGGTATCTCTGTTAAAGTGTGAGTATGACATTTCCCAATCTGACCTGTTAGGTGTTATAATATGATCAACCAGAAACATGGTACTGATCTTAGGTAGGTCCAGGCTCTTAAAATGGGGTGGAAACACATGATGGAAAAGTTTAGGTTTGTCATATATAATTCTAAGCAAGATCATCTCTTCATTTCTACAAGAATTTTTAAATACATATGCTAGAATGAAAGAATAAATAAGGAAAATAAAAGAAATACTTTTTCTAGAAATCGTGTTGACAAAATGAGACCCAAAAAGCCCAAAAGTCTGGGATCTGCAGGGGGCAGGGATGTAGAACAGGTGAGCAAACAGTCCTTTTAACCCTTTGGATATGATGATCTTGGGATAATATATTCATTGTTTGAAATCTGCTCTAAGAAACACCTCTCACCTGGTAATTTCATGCATGAGCAAGGTGAGCTTCCTGTAGCCTTGGAGTCACTGCAAGGTGAAGTAGAATTGTCTCCTTTGTCTTGTCATCTGCTCCTTCTGATGTTGAATAAGGCCCATTTGGACCTTTGTCAGAGTCTGGCCTACAACAAAAACAGAAGGCCACACTGTTTCCCAGAACATACTTTTCAATTTTGTGATTGTCAGTGTGTCTATAGATTTTCCTAAAACAATGCACATATAACAGACATTACCACCGCACTGGTACTTCTCTTTACAATGTGTACACAGTAGAACCTCTGTAGTCAACAACCTCCCTACATCAACCACTTCCTAAAGTTGACCTAATTTTCATAGACTGGACATGTGCCACATAAACTCAGTGGAAAACTGACCTCTATATATTGACAACCTCTGTGTATTATATCTTGACCACTTGGACTGTGACATACAATATTAATTTACCCTTTATAACTTGATCAGTTGAGTCTGCTGTATGCCCAAGGGTAGAAGATATGGGTTTTACCCCTTAGTTATATTATTTAGTATAAGTTCTTTTCTCATGTTTTATTACCACATGTTGGATTAGGCCTACCATCCTATTGTTTTATCAAGTGTTACAGAAGATTTTTTCAAGATGAAGGACTAGATTGTAGGTACATTCTACAATTATTGAAAAATTTTACAGTTAATCAAGACATCATGGCTCGGCGCCTGTGGCTCAAGTGGCTAAGGCGCCAGCCACTTACACCTAAGGTGGCGGGTTCGAATCCAGCCTGGACCCGCCAAACAACAATGACAGCTGCAACCAAAAAATAGCCGGGCGTTGTGGCGGGCACCTGTGGTCCCAGCTACTTGAGAGGCTGAGGCAAGAGACTCGCTTGAGCCCAGGAGTTGGAGGTTGCTGTGAGCTGTGAAGCCACTGCACTCTACCCAGGGGGATAGCTTGAGGCTCTGTCTCAAAAAAAAAAAAATCAAGACATCATGACCCAAAGGAAAGAACTCAAAGAGCTGACACCAAAGGAAAGGTTGATCTTCTAAGTTTTCTGGAAAGCAGCAGCCTAAGAAAGATGGCAGAACATTTGATTGTCAGCAAGACCACAGTAACATCCAAAAACATAAACATGGCGCGCGACCTCTCCCTCGTCCACCGCTGCCGCCTCCTTCTTCTGCCGCTCCTGGTGGTGCCTGTGTGCTCCTTCGGTGCAGACCTGGTACCTCTTTTGTGAAGCAGCAGCTGAGAAGACTCGGGCGCTCGCCATGGCAGATGAAAAGCCAAAGGAAGGAGTCAAGACTGAGAACAACGATCACATAAATTTAAAGGTGGCGGGACAGGATGGTTCTGTGGTGCAGTTTAAGATTAAGAGGCATACACCACTTAGAACTAATGAAAGCCTATTGTGAACGACAGGGTTTGTCAATGAGGCAGATCAGATTCCCATTTGATGGGCAGCCAATCAATGAAACAGACACGCCTGCACAGTTGGAAATGGAGGATGAAGATACAATTGATGTGTTCCAACAGCAGACAGGAGGTGTCTACTAAAAAGGGAACCTGCTACTTTACTCCAGAACTCTGTTATTATA